>LUCM01004693.1:19109-38927 GCA_008360955.1 Fasciolopsis buskii | reverse complement strand
CCTTGAGAGCGCGTTATTCACGATTATGCTTTTTCGACAACCGTGTTTATCGTAGGACGGCTAGGATTGAGACTGGAGTGATATCCGGCACGTGAGTTACCAGTCGGCAACGGGTGGGGAATATACGTAGGCCGCTCTACTCGTCAGTTCATTGGCTGCCAGCTTCTGTTAAGAATTAGTTGTTTCAGGCCGTATGAACTATAGTTAGAGCTACGCGGGTTTGGTGCACGTGTTGCGTATGACTAACAACTCGTCTACACATACCGTGCCATATTTTGTGTTCCTCCGAAAGAATGGAAGAAGGCATGTGGAGGCCAACAGATGACGTGGCAACGTGGAATGAGAAAGTGTACAGCGAACTTCGATAAAATAGGTGTCTCACGTCTTCATGGTTGGGGTCCGAAAGACTCGTCAACTAGGTGGTTGGAGACGCTGAAGGAAATGTCAGTAGACCGTGAACAGTTGCGATCGTGTTGTCATTTTCTATCAAATCAGAATGATTGAAAACACCTGCGTTTGTACAGTTAGGCTGTGTTTCGTGTGTTGGCTGCGGGGGCATCTTATCTTTTTCCGCCTGTGTAGGTCCACTCCCTGTTCCCCTTGGATATTCACTCTTTTTATATAAACGTGTAACTCTGGGGAAAGGCAGCGGTCAGTGAGACTTGCCTTGCTGTTTAACGCTGAACGATGATGATGACGATGATAGGGGTAGGGTCATTCAAGTTATCCCTTTACTCCGGTTTGGGCAACTGTGTAGTATGAAGTCCATAGAGGACTCATGGACCCCGACGGATAGCCGACGATGTAAAAATGGTGAATAGAACTAACATGTGTCGTGTGCTCTAGATGTTTTCTTTTTCTCTCTTTTTCGCCCGTTGTTTTTGTCCTTCTCCGTGATTCCGATGGCATATTGTGTATTCAGATTTCAGCAAAATAAAAATGTTAGAGGAGACGAGCGATGACAATCTAGAGGTAGGAACCACTGACCAGGGAACGGACTTCGAGACAGTAATTAGAGGTTAGTTAACACCTACAATTTCAGCTATTTAGAAAATCTCCCCACCATAATTTACCAACAATGTGTTCAGTCACCGAAATTTATCGTATATCTGCTTTCGATGGCTATATTGCTGAGTCGCATGGGAAGACCTCATTAGTGTGACCATGTGAACTAGACCATTGGTCGATAAACGTGTCATTTCGGGCCATAGACATGAAGGCCAGTCAAGTCTTTTTATACATGAAAACACCTCATTTGATGTACGACCAGCTGGTGATATACAACTACTCAAGTAACTAGAGTGATCTCCGCAACCTAACTCTTTCCGCGCAAAAACAAGGTCTGGCTTGGAGCCAAACCAGTCCTGCAATAGCGTTACACTTGGAAGATGCAAGACGCATCCTAAACATCACAGTTAGATCATCGTTTAGATGATCCTGTGACTTATTTGGATCCTCAGTCAGCAGCAAACGATAGTCCACACGGTCTATATTTCCCGTCTGTGAAAATATTGATGCTACTATTCTCACATGGGGATAAGATTATCCCCATTATCATAGCAACTATGTAGTTGGAAGAAAGGGGGAGTGGAAAAATTCGAAGAACACCTATGTCTAGAACCACGGTGAAAGACTGCATTAAGCAGGAACTCAACTTCGACTATTGGAAGAGATTAAAAAACGGGATGAATTTCCCTGCCACCCTTTCGTGGCCTAGCTCAGTGACGCTTTCAAATCATGAAGGAAACACATCGTAGGCCCATGAAACGTCTCTCAATGCCAGAGGATGTGTGAAAGCGAATATTCGGTTAACAACTTCAACCGCGTTAGACTTTGGCTTGTCTTTCTCATGCACATCTTTCGTGAGCGCTACATAATCAATGAAGAGCAATTCCCGAGAGGTGTGTGAATGCAATGCTTACCAAACCAGTCCACCTATAATCCTTACACAAGGATCCGTCATCTTTGCGTACATCGCTATAATAAGCGGTTGACATGTCCTTCAAAATCTGTTTTCTTATTTAGATCCATCCCAGTTGTTTTGATAACCTCAAATTTAACACTTTGCCACCGGTCTTGAAGGACAATGGCAGTCCATCTGGTCAAGTCGCCTTATGCTCCTTAAGAAAGCCTGTCTCTCTAATCTTCTCCATTTCCAATGGAGGATTGGCATCTACGTGAATTGGCTCACTTGCAGGCGTGTACTAAGTTCACTGCAGCAATGGACCAACTAAACTGCTTCCAAAATTGTTCTGCCTTAAGTTCTAGCTGGGGCTCCTGAGAGTAAAACAGTAGGCCGTCTGATTCCCCGATAACCTCAATTACACGGCTTCCGTTAACCACTACTCTTAGTCAATCATTAAAGGCTGCAGCTATTGCCGTAACGGCAGGCTTTCACATTCCTTTATCTACCTCGGTCATTCTTCGGGCTTCTGATCAGTTAATGCTTCGCTGTATGCGACGTTCGGCGGGACGGATCTCCAAGTATTCAACGAAGCAACCCTTTCAGTGAAGAGCATTAAATGGCACTGTTAGGTAAACTGAGCCCAATGCACCTCTCAAATAGAGGAACACCATGATTGTTGAGGGGCAGGGTGAGTAGCGCATCTCAAGTAGCTGGCGACGAGCAAAACTCCAGTCGATGTAACTTCAACCTCGGAGAAATTCGGCCTATCATTCGTGGACGTTCTCTAGGATTAGCTTGTTCAGAACCAGGCTCTTAATGCGTATTCTAGGTGGGGACGTACTATTGCAGTCCCTGGACTGTATTGTTCGTCGGAGTTAGTGTAACACCTGGTTTGCCTTACTAGCCAATGTGTAGTTGAACATGGATTTGTTCCTCCGGTTCGCTTGTCTCACCGAACGTTGACCGCCCAGCGCGGTCGCCAAGTGTGCGTTGCTCACGCCCTCCCCGCTCGCGCGCTCCTGTCTAGATACACTTAACCTGCTACCGCTTTCGACTGTCTTCTCCTTGTACCGGCCAAGTGTCAGCTGACCTCACTAGCTGTCCCGTCCACGTAACCGTGATTTCGTTGGACGCATTACCAGCAAGACCTCTGCCCCAGAGTAGAAAGCCAGACACCTCTTTACTCATTGGTCGACATTGAGCTCTGATTGGACGGGAAATTCTGGCCAAAATATCAATACCCCATTACGACAAACACATTTCGTACATATTTTCAATGGACAAGAACGGTAATTTTCTGTGCGGACCCGTTTGTATTAGTAGAGGGTTGACAGTATTGCCGTCGTACAGAACCGAGTAAGTGACACACAATTGGTCACGACGGTTAAAGGCAAGCAAACATTATACGAGATCCGCGTTAAGACAAACGGTCTTACAAATGCTGCACATCGGGTTGACGGTCTCAAGGACCCATGGGTGATCACACGGTTGTATTTAACCAGACGGGCTGATCAACGTACAACATTGAATCACACAACGCCGGTACTAGGCGTCACACGATAGCACAAGAACACAACGTCTGCGGTCTAGAGGGACACCAACAAAATGATTCGGGACCGAGCCTTCGAGTCCCGTATTCGCACAACACAGTGGACGCCCCCGAGGGCGCAGTCACAGAAACAGAGGGCGGAATTTAAACTGCGAGTCAAATCCGCTAGCGAAAATGAGAAGACGAACCTAGAACACCACCGCGCGTTTATTGATGGCACGCCAAAACAAGTCAGTAGTCAAGTGACCTCCATCGTTTAAATAGTTTTGTGGTTGGCCTTGGTCGATTGGTGAAGCAGCCAGAGAGGCTTGATGCAACTTTTTACAGCCATACAAAAATTTTGAACGGCGCAAACCTTAGAACAAATACTTCAAGCAGCTTAGGTTCTTGTCAAAAAATAATGATTAAAATCTGCGACGCAAAAGAACTAGATTGGTCACCGTCCATGACACCCCAAGATCTCTCACTTCATGAATTGCCTGTGGAGCCACAGGCGCAACCAGATGGTTGCGAATTCCGATTTTACGTAGCACCCCCATCTAGACGTACATGGCACATATGGCGTCCAGATTCGTCTGTATTACTCTTTCCCTGGGATAACCTATTATTTTTGAGCCACCAATTATTGAATAACAGGGATTTTTGGCGGCTCTTGCTAGATAACTGAGGAACGCTAGGGATAGCAGAGGTCCCAACACAGAACCTTAAGGCACCCTTCCACAAGTGCTTGCCAGATAGGACCGCACTTGATCCAAACTCACGTCGAATTTGCTGCCGTGAAGGCAGTCCTCATTCCATCTCGTGACTACGATGCCTACATTTATAGATCGCGGTTAGCCAAGTCGAAAGCCCTCTGAAAATCCAGGTAGGACACATCGACCGAGTCCGTCTTACCCATTACTTTAGTTACTTTGTCCAAGAAAGTTAGCAGATCTTTCACCAAAATTCTGTTGGTTCTGGCTAAGTAACTTTTTCCCGACTAGGTGCCTACTAACCGTACCCTATATACCAGGCTCCATTACCTTCAGCGCCACTGGGGGAAGGAGTATTGAACAGTGGTTGCTTCTGTCATCCCTGCTGCATACATTATGGACTGGCGCCACTTCCTCCACCTTGCAAATGACAGGGTTTCCTCGGGCAGTTGGAGGAAGATTGAAGAAATCTTTTTGATGGGGAGCAGCTGCATCTGCTAGTGGTCTGAGAATGGCGGGCCGTATGTTGTGCAGGTTTGCAGCCTTATGACTACTCAGTCTCTGTAAAATGGCTAGTAGATCTTCCGTCCTTTGGGTTGTGGGGTTCAGAGGACCATCCGGGTGCTGCAGCAGTTATGTGCGTAAAATAACTTGAAACAATCTGGAAGGACCCCGCGTTGCACTCTGCTAACACGGCCTCGTCTCCTACCTCGGTGGGAACGTCGCTCAAGGCAAAACTTAGTTTCCGTCATCTTAGACAGTTAAAACAGGTCCTCGGATTCCGTTATGCGTTCTGTGTTAGGCGTAACTTGTATTAGCCTTTGAACCTCTTCTGTGTCCGAAACGCAATTTCACGGGCTCTCACATACTGCACGTGCATGGTTTTTCTGTGGTTTACTTTTATGGCCACTCCTTCCACCAGGGCGGTCTTCCAATTCGATGTTCCTTTTTAGGCTGGGGCCTTCTCTTCCGTTACCATCATCAGCTTGTGAGCGATGTGCTCCCAACTACCTTGACGTCGTTACTACCGCCGTGCCAATGTAAGGCAGCATCCCTGCGGGACAAAACCACAAGCCGATCTTCTTATACGCATTCCTCCATTTGCTCTAAGAGCAGCGCTTTCCTTCTCGTACCTGAACCGAAGCGCCCCGAGACAACTCCGGAAGTCCAAAGCAGAGGGCGTGTGGCCAGTAATTCATCCGGTTGGTTGGTGGATGTTCTGCTCTAGGGCTTCCTCGTGAATTACGCCGAGCATCTTCCTCACCCCGCCACGTCTCCCAATGAGCCTCAAGGGTATAAAGTCCAAATCAGCAGCACTTTCTTCCTGTAGTGCTGTGTCTCAGCACATGGTCAAGAAGCTAGTCGTTTTCCTCTGCTGAAGCAGTCGGGCTCCGGTAGACAGAATGTTGATTTACCGTCAATAACCGGGGAGCTCTGATATGCATACATCACTCTGTGATGGACCACAAAGAGCATGACAGCACGGCTGCAGGTTTGAACGAGGCACTGACCTTGGGTATATTTATAATAAAGGCGGATTTTTTGGAATGCTGATGCATCGGACACCGAAATGCAGGGATAAATCGGAAAATGCAATCAAATTCACTACGCGAATAATCGAATGAAGACATACCGGTGGTCATGTAACGGAAATATAAGGAAAACAGAAGTTCCCTTTGGTTCACGCAGAAACAAAGTGATGTAAAGGAATCCGCTGGTTAAATGTGAATATACAGAAGTGCTGCACAAGCAAATGTGATGAAAGGAAGAGGCGAATACCTGAACACCCAATAAAATGTCCGGGTGTCTGTGTTAAAAATATTGAGAGGAGGGTCAACATGTATAAAGCAGTTTCTTATTACGAACTGAGCCCATAATAATTTAACAGAAGTGCATCATTCCACCGCAGACCGAGGGGTAATCATGAAAACAAATGACCACACATTTTATGACTCACCGGCAGATAAAAGTGCAAGAATAATCCGTCCGATCATTTCTCTTGAGCATGGTGTTGAAAGGGCGTTAACTGACTGGGCGATAAACACCCAGTGCAATTGCATCTTCTGGGTAAAACAGGGATAGGTGAGCTCCATGAAGACATAGAGCGAGTATGGAGAGCATGGACGGTTTCATTTTAAAAACTGATGGAGAGGTTCGGAGCAAAAACTGAGATTCGCTGAGAATCACGGCATTCTCTCCGGGGAATCCCGCACATCAAATGCTCCGGGTTTAATCCGGAGGCAGCAAAGGATTGCTTTATTCGGTGGATATATGGTGTGGATACTTATGTGAGTATGAGTGCAAGCGTGACTTCTGTGTGGTGGGTGAATAAGGTTATGCTCATGAAATGACCGGATTTTCTACGCGAATTCCAAAAACAGCCTGGTTGCGCTTTTGCACCGTGAGTAGGTCTGATTGGTCAAGCACCTGATACCACACCTACTGCTTTTCCCCATCTGGCCGAAGAAGTCGCAGTGAACACAACAGAGTATAATCAAAGAACACAATTGCGTCAGCGTTGTCGAACTCGTTACAGTAGTTCGGGGTGGGAGAAAATTTGACCATCTGGTTTTTCACAATGGTCGGCGGTGGCCGAACGGATAAGTTCATGGCGTTTGAACACGAAGGCCGTAGGTCCAATACTCCCACCGTCGGTCAACTTCCCAACTGACAGTCCTCTGTTAGTCGTGGCCCACTTCATAAAAATGACTCAAACTGCCATTTCACTAAAAATGGAAGTAGAAAGTAAAGGACAAAATAATGAACCCGAAACCGTCCTCACCAAGCTAATGCGCCCAACAAATCTGATCTAGGTCGTGTTTGTGTAAGAATTTCACATAGAAACAGGACCAAATGTAAAACGGGATCATTTTGCTCTCTAACATAGCACATATTATCCGGATCCCATGAAAAAGATCACAGAGAAGACCTTGTCCCGTTACATCAGTAGGCCACATAATGCGCATGTACTATTTCATTGTTTGCAAATCTGGGAAAGACCTCCATGACAGCAAAACGTTCTTGATTGATGGTTGCAACAACAGAAAGACGACTGAAGCAGTCCGTGGAAGTTTTCCATAACTTGATGTTATAGTGCCATTTGCGTTCTACCATGGATACGATATACTCGTGAGCTCCAGGTTACACGAAAAGTTTTTCTTGGAATTTAATTTTGTACCGTAGCAGTAAGCTTCCGGATGGAAGGCAACTCATTCAAAAAGTCGGAGTACATCCTATGCTGCTCGCGAACAAGACGGAATATCTTCAGCAGAGCTAATTTCAACAGAATGGGTCTACTAAGGACGATCTCGCGAGACCTGTGGCGTAAACCACGTATTTCGGACTCGATTATTTGAAATGTTTTCCCTATTTGAACAAGCCGAACTTCGAGGAGTCGCGCAGTGATGCTGACGGTATGACATTGCCGTCCCCGGCCATCTCATCTGCGAATCAAAAAAGAAACAGTGTTGTCTGATTAGGGTAACCACTGTTAAACCGCCTGAATTCAGCGGGAGTTGAGGCGGGCCCCTTGGGGTTGCTGATATTGGTGCGCAATTGATAGCATAACTTCATCTCCCATCCCGCCACCCTCCCCATACTGTCTGTAATTATGGGGATCATGTGGACGTAACAATTCCCCCTTGGAACATTTGTCAAGCCACATTTCTATCGACGTCAACAGACTCTTCACAAATTTAAAACAGTTGGTTCCTGACGCTGTAGTTACTACGGTAAATGAAGTTCATCCCTTCCCCAGCCTACAGCTTCTCTTTGGAATTTCTGTTTCTGGGTGCAGCCACTTTTTTGGTTTTTCTGCTGTCCTTGAGGTGGACCTGCCGCTACTTGTACCCCGTTTGGCTTCTTGCTACCATTTAAAGACCAGTAGACTCCATGGCGTTCCACATGCCGCGTGGTGTTCCCTGTCCGATGGATCCTGTAAGAGGCAGCTCGTCATGTTAATGTTTGGGATCAGATTTGTCCGCGTAAATTACCAATCTGCCTTCTACTTATAACGAAACTCTTTGGTTGGAGTCCATCATCTGACCCACCCAAGTCCTTTGGTTAATTCGCCGAGAAATTTTTCCGGGTGCGAGGAGGAAAACGTTTGCATATTTGGGTTACCGAAATTTCACAATAACTGGACAGATGTAAACATGATCTCGTCCAGAGTTGAGTCTCCACGTAGCCAGCCAGGACACCCTGTTTATGGGTTTTTTGTTTTACTTGGCTTAGCACATCCGCTGCTTTCTGCCGCAATTCTCTAGTTCTCTTGACAGCTGCCTGCAATAATGTTCAGCCAGTCCTTTTACGATCGCGTTTCTCTGGCAGCCTGATGCCAGCTCAGCATTAGCTTATAGCTGCCTGACTAAATTGGTAAATGTTTTTATTGCCTCTCCGATTTGCTGCACCCGTGCCGTTGCTCGGATATAGTATGATCAGTGGCCAATTGTGCAACTCGATTCTCTTTTCTGATCTGTGGATTGGCTGCGATGCATTTACTTCGACTTACTAAAACTCTCGCCTCTGGAATAAACCCCTTCGCTTCCCACCAGACGGTCATCATCATTCCCGAGTCTGGTTTACACCGGAGATTGTTTACTGCAATCCGCAGCTGAGATTCCTGGTTTGAGACATTTCCTTCCACCTTCTCCACTATCGGTGGTTGGGTGGTGCTAGCCTTTCAATACCGGACACCCTGAAAAGACCCATTTAATTTCACCATGAAGGGCTTAGAGGTCTATGACCTTAGGCTTCAAATTGCTGCACTTGGTGTGGAACTGTGGGTCACGTACATTGCATTGGCCGCCAGCTTTTTCACAACTGGTGCGGCCCTGCTGCGCTGGGAGAAGCTATTAGTGTAGTGAACTCTATCCGGCCGTCACCGTCCGACTCCCGACTGCTCTAACGGGCTATCCCATTCTGTATTTAAGGTGTGCCTTTAAGCTCTAGAGTAAACGCTGGATTAAGGGTAAGATTTACCTCAGGAAATATGGACTTATGCGCTCCAAGATAAGGTCCTGAAGAGGTCGGATACTGCCTGCAGTAAGAAAATCCACCGTCGGAAATACCGGCAAGTAAAGCACTGGATAACGGGTCACCCTCACTAGGATAGAGACCGCTGCCATGTCCCTTTAGGCCACCTGTGATTACTTTTTGCTGATCATCTAGAGCGTCCAGTTCTTATCACAGACCAAAGGATGCATTGACCAGCAGCCAACTTCTGCCTATTTTCTTTGTTTTTCTTTTCTTTTAGCGTCCTCCCGCCTCACCTCCACCTAAGTACCGTTTGACAGTTCCAAAGTCTTGATATCTTGAAGAGCCATCCGTGCGGTGATGCAGCAGAGTTCAGCTAATGTGCTAGAATTGCTTGCCTGGTACCAAGTTTACACTGGAATACTAATCCCAGACGGTCGTGAAGATTCTGCTCGGTTAAGAACATGGCTTTTGCTGAATTATAATCATCCAACGTTAAACAGTGGCTGGAGTCTCACTAAACGCTGTCATTTTCCCAGGGTTACATAGTTCTATAAAAAGAGCATGTATTCGGTAGATCTTGCTGCGCAAAATTACTGCATAGTTGCCCTTGATGGAAGTTCTACTCAAGGTCTTCACCACTTCTTATCGAATTTTGACTGCAGTATTCCCGATAATACCTTAATCGACGAGTCACACAACCCTGATGTTTACATGGACCGGCGCGCAAAAATCCATCTACAACAACAAAACCTCATTCGTCCATATTTTTTACGTTAGCGTGAAGCGCAATTTTAGCCCACAGAACTTTAAAAATGTGCCCTTTCCGAGGTATCAACGAACATTTCCTGAAAGTTTGGACGGTGTGAAATCGTTCCTTATTTGTATTTGGATGTGCTAATCCGATTGTTAACAGACCGCTAGAGCACTATGTACATGCGAACTTTTCACCATCGCTGTCACCCATTTATGTTTGCGCCTGACAATCATTTTCACCTTCACATTACATTTCTCTGTACCTTGTTCGTGAGACTGCACGTAACAACTTCGGCTTATTAACGGAATTGCTGCAAGTTTATGAACCATAAATCGTGAGCGAGGGCCATATTCTGCTTGGTAAACAATTAAGTTTGGATTATTTTCCTTATTTGCTTCTGCATGAGCAGCCGATTGGTCAATCAAAGCCTACTCAACGTTTTTCCGTCTGTTTATTTTACTTCAGTGTTGAATTGCGGGTCCATGACAAGGTGCCCCACCCAGGATGACGTCACGAGCGTCGTCCTGCAAGGGCCGGTTGTGGGGTAGCTTTGGTTCCTGCTGCTCATCAGCGAACCAAGTTCTGTCCTTAAACTCCCAGCTACTTCTTCGCCGGCGTTTTCAAGGTTGTACTGTCTATGGATAGAGAAAACCGTGTCGGAGATACAGGGACTTCAACTTAAAAAGGGAAAAAGTCCGCTATTATCTCGAACCATCAAGAGCGTCAGAATATCGCGTCGGCGGGGGTTGTTTATTTGAACTCCAGTTAAGAGAGCGAATGCCTGCGGATAATCCTCACGTCAGATTTCAGATGGAAGCACCCTGGCCATGGCAATCCAGAAGGCGAGAGATGAACTGTTTAGGTCGAAGTGGGTCGACATTCATATCCTCGACCGGCCCATGATAAACTTCACCCGGATTACTGTCTGCTGGTTTGGCCTTCTTCCTTCAAAAAATATGCACTTGTCCCAAAACAGTGACGCTACTGGTGACGCAAGTGGTTGAGGGGCATGATATGAAGTCGTATGAGCACCCAGTAATGGATGCTGACCCCCAGAATTCTGGGGTAGTATGACAGGTTCACAGTAGCGAAGGTGCCAAATTAGACAGACCTCCAGGCGTTGATTGAGGAGGCCAAAATTGCTGTTAAACCTGGATTTAACTTGGGGGTTTAGCATACAAATCTTAGATGGATGTCTCATCTCCTCTCAAAATTCGTTTTGTTCGCCGAAGTAACTATTTCTTTGGGGATACGGATACGGATACCACTGCAATTCCAGGATTCTTCTGTTGTTTATTTTTCCTACAAAGTACTATTTTTTCCGGACCTCTTCGCAACAATGCCGACTTTTGGGGGTCGTTTATCTCAGCTCCGAAGATTTATCTCTTTTGTCTTCGTGCTCTGTGCTTGAGATCGTTTCTTTGACAGTTCGTGCAATCACAGGAAACCATGACCTAAGAGAGCTTTACTTTGCCATTCACTTTGATCGAACATGGGCGTTTAGTTTGTTATCCTTGCTTTTGACTTTTACGCTCGTAAAAATTTTTTGGGCCTGGTCAAGTACGCTGAAGTTCTCGTATTTGCCTGAACCGTCAAACGGGAACGCTCCGTTTGTTCTTTTCCATCGATCTTTTGTTTTACACGGATTTCTATGCTAATTTCTGACTAGTTTTTCGTCGAATAGTGATGTAGTCTCCTTGTCAAATTTATGATCTCACAAGTAGCACAGCAGAATTTGCACAGCTACCTTGTTCTGTTTTGAGTTTCAAATCAAATTTGGCTCTGTGTTATTTTGGGGAGTTGGGTTGACGTCCGTAATAAGGGAAACCCATTTTCGGGCTAGTGATGACTCGAATCACTGATAGAAGTTATCGAAACTAAGACTGGTGTGTTTGGCCGAAGCGGCCGCCATATGGGTAACGAAGCTGGCTTTCGGGGATGCCCGATACCTGGATTTGGACACCATTTTTTGGAGTACCCATTTGGCGACCAGGTAGCACAAGTCAAAATATTTCTCCACCTGGCCTGATGCAAATACGTTATACGTCATAAAGCGAAAACGTCGGTGCGTTTCAGGTCTAGGGGGTAAAGGCCGAGCTTAGATAGGGGGAAGTGTAAGATAGCTGGGTGACCACCGACAGATTTTGTAAGAATCTCCCAATCTTTCATGATGATTTGAAACCTCTAACGAGGCCCGTGTTCAAGACTCCGATCCCATATTCTGGCAGAAGGCAAATACAGTTGCTTAGGTCATTAGGAAGTTGCCACCTCATGCGAGCGCGAATGAAATGTCCTGAAGGTTTGAAACTCTGCACGCTGCCTAGGTGACAGGCTTTTAAGGCCGAAGTTCTTAGGTCGGAATGTATGTTACGTTTCCTTGCTCCTAGCTATTGTGACCACTTTTGTGTCCCATTTACTCGGCCATGTACCCTTGGAATACTGAGAATTAAAATACTCGGCCTGTTCAACTGAATGATAATCAGAAAGGTTAGCGATTGGATATAGTTGATGCGAACGTGCCGACAGAGCGTGCGAATAGCAACCGCGTCGGGTGGTCAGCGTCCAGTTAAACAAACGATTCATAATAGCAAATAATTTTTCTTCTGCAGTCTTGTGAAAATGTACATTTTTGAGTATGATTTCTTGTCCTATACCTAATACTTTATTTCACTCGACCTTGGTTATGCTGGTAGCACCGTTGACCGAGAATCTCTTTCGACCTGCGTTGTCTTTTGCCATGCCGATGCATCCATCGTATCTAGTGGGAAGGCCTGAATCTTCGGGCCATCGCCTCACTTCTTAGTTGATTGAATTCAAATCTCCGGATGAGTGCAGTTCACAGTTACGTCATCTGCACACATGACACTTCTAATTGAAATGGTTTGACTAGGGTCTCTGATGTGTGTTACAGTGGGAAGAGCTTCAAGCGGCGAGGATGGTGGGGCACCTGCGGTAACTCCCGCTGGTTGTAAGAAGGTGTTATCTAACTTTACCATAAAGACTGCACCGGTGAGGAAGCTGCGTATGATTTATAGCAGGGAGTTGACGGCACAAAGACCCTGAAGCTTATGGGGAATCGGAATGCGCAGAACTTTGTAGAAGTCGACAAAGACGGCATATGATATTTGGCCGGCGTCATAAACCCCCTTCAGAATTTTGTAAAGATTAACGTACTGGAGAGAAATAGCCAATCGGTAAGGAAAACAACTTGAAAACGGCCTAGTATATTTTCTAAAGGCATGTGGTGAAGCAATAGTTCTTTCAGAATGGATTCAAACACTTTTATCTACCGTTACATAGACTAATGACTGATAGCTAGGAGAGGGAAGAGAGATGCTAGCTACCTTTCTAAAAAATGAGTCTGATGGGTTTCATCTAACAGCATCTGGAAAATATCCCGCTGTCGCTACGCAACTGGAATAAGGAGGTATAGGAAGTCACTATTGAACCCGCTCTCTTTTAAGATACCGGGTGGATCAACTCGGAACACATGCGGCTGTTCGGGCTCAGACTTCCAGAAAATGCTATCCTTAGGAACAACAGTGTGACCTGGTGTGGTTGCTACGACCGTGGGGCAACGTTAGGGATGGGTAGCGGTTTAAAGCCGAAAAAGCTTGTGGGAGTGTGAGCTGAGGGCTTATGAAACAGCTAAAGTGGACGCAACAAGAACATCCTGGTTGTCTTGAAGGGATAGCGGATTGATTGGCATGCATTTTAAAGGTCCTATGTACTGAACGAAAAACGTTTTCTTGGACTGGTCCCGGATGAGAGCAGCCTGTTCGACATTCATCCAATACTGCCTAAGTTTGGACCTACATAGTTTGCTAATAGGTTAAAAGCTTTCGGTGTCCGGTGTAAGGTCTGTTAGGAGTACTTAGCTGATAAACACGATCTTGCCCCGAGACGCCTAATTTGTCTGAGTAGGGGTTGTCTCTTATAGCGTGAGTTTCGGATTTTAGGGACGAATTACTTGCCCGCCACTAGGACGAGCCCATCGAGCTACTCAACCACGGCATCCACAAGTTCTTCTTCTGCGGTTCCTAGTTTGGACTAGAAATAGGTGTACACGGAGTAAAAAATGGTCCTCTTAAAAGGGAATAGCTCTTTTTGAATCTGAGATGATGGGTGCCCGTCTGACAGTGAAGTCAAATTATAGAAGCAGGTGGCCGCTTATCCCAGGTTGTGGCGGATATACTACAAGATCAGTTCGACAGTGCTAACTGGCGGTAGCCAGCTCGAAAAGGGAACGGGATTCTCTTTTTTAATGCCTGATCAAACCCTTAACATTCTGGCTCCAGGAATTCGGAAGGACGGCACTTACAACGGGCTTTCACAGTATAACGACAGTTCCATAGGCTCTTGGTCAGTCAGTGCTCGGTGAGTTAGAGTCGCCTATAGTTAAAAGATGGGTAGACTGGATGAGTTTTTTCGGGAAACAGCAGTGTTACGAAATCACTGTTCTGAGGCGGTTTGCAGGTTGGAACGAGAAGGCTACATCTAGCCGAAGATTTTTAAATCGTGCGAGAAATTACTAACCATTGACTATCGACACCGGCCAATGAGAGCACTTTGATTAACACGGGAGGAGGAAATCATCCCGAGAACTAACCGTACCCCAGGCAGGTCCTCTGCAAGAATTTTGTCTGGTGGTGTCGTATCCGTCGACGTGGATCTCCTAATCAAACAGGCCCGGGGTTAGCCAAATTTCAGTGAGAACTGTGGTGTATGGTCAGTGTCAAAACGTCTTGCTGGATTTCTGAGAGTTTCTTTGGAAGACTTGGGCAGTTGGTACTTCAGCACTTGAGCATGCGCTCGGGAGCAGGTGGGGCAATGCCGCCGTCGGGTGGTTGCGGGAATAATGACAAAGGATTTGGACTAGTCGGTGGCTTTCGGTATGGCGGGATTTTAGGGAAGAGGAACGCTGCACCACCCCATTTGCGAGTTGTCTTCTCTGTATTTCAGTAAACTAGGTATTTTTTGTAGTACCCGCAGCAACTTTAGTGCCTTTTCCTGCCAAGAAATATACTTAATTTTTCTGATCATTCTACTAGAATCAATCTCGGAGTAACAGTTTTGCTGATATTCCACCTAAGATTTAGCTGTGACATTCACAGCTGCAACACGACCTACAGTTGAGCTCTATCATATTGTGCACCGTTAACGCTATTAATGGGGTCACCTATTTTTTGAGTAGCCACACTTAACGTCCTGTCTACGTATTTCTCCATCCATCAGTTTATGCAATTATTGACATCACCCAGTAGCCAAAGATAAACGGAACAAATGAATTATTCGTTTTTATTCCTTATCGCTGTATTTCCCTAGAAGTCGACTATCCTTCTTAGCGGCCTTCAGCAGCGAAACCTAAAATCGTCTAATGCTGTGGTTTTATTGTTTCTGACCGCATTCGTTCAAACTTTTTTAAGACGCTATCCTTTTGTCTGCATTATGGCAGGACACCCTTGTCACTAATTTAAACCTGGTAAACGAGTATTAAACCGATTTTGTCAAATTTTATTGGTCCCTCATTTCCACACAGTATCAGAATCTGCCAAGTAATACATAATGCACAGGTGTGGCAGTTAAAAATCAAAACTAAACTGATAATTTTACAAGATTTTACCGGAATTTGGGATTGTCCGCAAGCAACTGACTGCGAGCCATTTCGCGTTTGAATGCACAAAACGTGCATGTCGTTGGCGCAAAACCTGGCATGAGGTCAGCTGCGGATTTCGAAATGGTCTCCAGACGTAAAGAACGTCTGCGTAATGTAAAGAAACGTTAAATGCAGGAGGCGCAGAGCATTGGGGATAGAAACGTTGGCAGACAAGTATTCAACACCAAGCGGAACCTCATGCTAGTAGCATTTAACAACATAAAAGGGCCGACGAAATGTTGAAGAAGGCGGAGGCAAACTGTCGAGAATATACCGGACCATTTTAAAGATGAGCTTTTACGAAGTCTTGTCCACGGAGAATAATGAGCTCACAAGACCATTGGTTGCACTCACATACGGCTAGCGACGAACTTAACTGAAAGGCGTGACGGAAAATTTCGTGTGAGAGGTAAATGTCTTCTAAAATGCACTAGTCTTGAACGTACCCTGTGCTCTCATATTTGTTTTTTGGGATTTCAGTCTCAGCTGACAACACGGGTCGGCAGGTTGGGTGATACGGAAGCCATTCCAACGTCAGTAGCGACCGCGTTTTTTCCATCAGTAGGGATCCGCCTGAGTAAAAGTAATGAAGGGGATCAATGGCGTGGTTCTGTTTAAACAGCTGGCATGATTAAGAAGCTGGTAACTTTGGATTTGTGTTTGCAAGGGCCCAACCGGTGCTAGCGCGTATAGCTAGGTGCGGGATCTGAAACATAAAAGAGAAGTTGTCTGGTTTGGGCGCCATCTTGGGAGTATGGTGATCAATTAGACATCATCGGATCTAAGGCTGGTTGTATGAATGAATAACTAAACGAAAAATTTGGAAATATTGCTTTTAGCTCGGGTCTGATGATGACCATCTGGAAATTTGAAAGCAGCCAGCAAGAAATAAAACAGGCAGAGCAGACAATCAAGAATTTTTACTTAGGATAGAGTTGCAACATGATTTGGCCTTAAGTCTAATCTTTGGCGGGTTTGTCGGCGCCACGCAAATCCGGTGCCTCGGCCAACAGTGAGAGGAAATATACGGTATGATGACCGGAAACAGATTGGACTCGCGAGGGTTGTTGCTGAAGCTGTAATTCAGCTGAAAAAGGTGGGAAACTATTTCAGAGTACCATGTTTTCATTTTTCGGCAGTTCTCCTGATAAGCCTGCTCTGCGCTGCTAACCCAGCAAAATGTAGTGGAACAGTAGATGGAAAATTATAAGGTTGATGTGCTAAGAATGGGAGAAAAGTTTTGACCACAACATAGGCTAATCCATTTATGTGTTAGCTGATTCCATTTTCGATGCAGCCGTAGTTCGGATGGTATAACGGCTAAGTAGTTGTTGTCATTAGTCCTGTGGATTCCTCTGCTAAAGAAAAATTGCGGTAGACGCACAACACAATGCTTTGATTTCGTCAAAACTGATAATTAGATCTCAGCTATCAGTAGCAGATTTAGGGGTAGCTGAAGATTTGTGGTTGTCATGGACGGCCGCTAAGCCAGTAAAGTGGACAAGATGACGTGAGAAGGATGGAGCACGGAAGCTGAAAGTGGTTAAAGTCTGAGAATATGAGGACAGCACTGATTCATTTAATTGGGTTTTTATTTCGGTGAGCCCGCCCTGGGAGCGGTTCAATGGTTAGTCGTTTTCGCCAATGCTATAGGGGTTATATTCACTATAAAAAGAAGTGAACATCAAAGGATGCATTAACGTGAAGGCCCAAGAAAGTGGAGTAAAGAAAGGCAGGACTGAATTCTGAAAATCCCAGGTGGTGAGCGTAATTGAAGACTCAGTCATAAAGTGGAAATCTAACCTGCGCTCTTAGGTCGCATTTTTCCATTGTTAACTTGCTTCAGATCACTTAAGAGCTGGACATCTATTAGCTTTGCGAGCTAGACCCCAAACCGAGCCGAATTTGTGTATTGCCGCAGAGAACTGGGAAGCTTGTTACACAGTTTAGATTAAGCAAATGTGAAGAAATTTTTCCTAGTCGATAGATAGGCAGGGGGTATTTTAAACGAGTGACATCCACTTCGAAGGGGATACGTTAGGCAAACAGCCCCAGGTATGGCATCTGAGGAAGAATGAACACTAGTACGGTGAAAATGTGAGAGAAATGCTGGGTTCAATTAAACTGAACGAAGCCATAGTGATTGAAGACTTTGGAGCCGTCAGTTGGCTAGATGAAAATGGAGTTTTCCAATGAAAGCTCGCCGCACCTTGTCGACTTAGATTTCTTTCAATTTTGCTTATATGCTTAAAGACAATCGGGCAACATTTAGGCTGGGGCCTAATGTTGAAGTAGAATGTAAATAGCTTGCAACCGTGAGCGCAGACTGCTTTTGGGGTCGTTGTAACAGTGCCCTTACTGGCAGCAATTTCGTAGTGAATTTACTGAAGGAAGTTAGAAGAGCAGGAGCACTGGAGCCATAAACCCTTAGCCGCATGTTTTAAAGAAATGGGTGGGCCATTTATGGAGAGGGAGCTCGGTGAATAAAAGCATTTATTTCTTTTCGGGAAATTGTTGCCATAGGAGAACTATATAAACCACTTGGTACGTGGGATATCAACAGAATTAAGGTCGCCACCCAAAAGTACTAAAATGGAAGCAAACCTACTGGTTTCAAAATATTAGGCTATTTCGATGTCAACAGCCGACGGGAATGGTTTGTCATGAAGAATATCTTTGAAGATACCGCTATTATATAGCGCGAATATAAAGGACCAAGGACACTAACCTGAACAACTCCATTGGTACTAACGGCTTGAAAGCAAACAGAACGGTAAAATTGCAACCAACATATGAGTGGAAATGGTATTCTATGCACCCTGATGTTGGCCAGAATTCTGAATTGGTAATCGCGGTCGAACGCTTTTGAAACATCTAGAAAGGTTACGAGCACCCAGCAGTGCATATCACCATTCTGGTTGACTAGGTTCCAAAGTCAAATTGAGAGAAGAGGCAAGATCGGCCCCTCAGGAAGCCGTGTTGGTAGGAGTAACAAAGAGGGTGATTTGTAGGGCCGTTCATCAGTTGGTTGTTTATGTATATATATCGGTATATTTCTCGAATACTTCGAGAGGTATGCTTCATTGCATGATCAAATGTTACAAGGGTATTGCAAGTCAAGTGGAAAAAACAAGTAACCATTTGGGTATAAAATGAGGGGGAATGGCAAAACTGGAAATCCAAGAGAACCACGGTGTTTATGCGCACCAATAATGCGTAGCGCAGACACAGAGTTCAATTAGAAGATGGCGTCGATTGTGGAAGTGTCTGCAGTATTCGGATTTAACGGGTCAATAAAATGGACATGAATGTTAAACTGCCAAGCCTTCATTTATCTTTCTGATCTCCCTCCAGCCGTAAGATAAATGAAGGTGACTTCAATGCCCCTAAAATTTGTTGGTCCTCTTCATCCGCTCCACCCACCCTACCCAAATTTGTTTCTGAAATGCACACTGAAGGATGGAATCCGCATGTGACTACGCCCACAAGGTTCCATAATATCTTAGACCTAGTTTTTATGCATAGCCCTCCCAATGTTAAGGTTTCAGTGCTAAAACCCTTCCCTGGGAGTGACCACAGGATGGTCACGTGTAGCTTCCCTCTCCGTAACAAACCTTCCACACCCATGTGTACCCGACCTGCTGTCTCTTCCTATATGTGGACTAGTTGGGACGAAACCCCTGACGCTCTGCGAACCCTTGATTGGCCCAGCTTCTTTTTATCGCCTGACCCGCAGAGAGAGGCAGACGACTTTTACGCAAAACCTCTTTTTACTATTAATCGTTTGTCCGCTCCGATCACTCAACATAAACCCATGAAGCCAACTGGGGTTTGTCAGCTCCAAACGAAACTTTTGAGGGCTCAAAAATTCTTCAACAAAACGGGAGGCTTCCGGCTCTTGGTGCAAGTCAACCGCTTGCAGCAAGACTTTCCTATGGAGTCCGAACTAATGTTAAAAAGGCAGGAAATGCTAGCTCTTGGGTCGCCTAACCCAGTTAGGAAGACATCCCATATTTTTAAAGCTCGCTCTCAGCCCAATTCGTCAGCTAATCCGAACTTCATCATATTTGATAGCTTATGTATCGAGTCCCCTGTAGACATCGCAGAAGCATTCAAAATATATTTCTCTTCTACTATCATTATTGACAATCGGATACACTCTGAAATCCATCCCATGTTAACTTCGGCTAGATTATCCTCCATCTCCTTCGACGTTGCTTGCATCATCAATGTAATGAAATATGCCAGGCCATCCCACTGGCCTAGCCATAGTGGCATCCCACC
>LUCM01004693.1:0-16398 GCA_008360955.1 Fasciolopsis buskii | reverse complement strand
TATCCAATTTGCCTGACGTTCCGCCTGGTTTTCACCAATTCCATCCAATTACTGCGCTGCCACTGCTTTTCATCTCTTCAGCGTAACCTTTCCGTCCATTGCGTAATGCTCCCGACATTTGGGGACTCCGGCCATGTATTGATATCCACTTATGAGCCAAGTCTGTGTTGTGCGTCAGCAGTGAGCACATTTAATGCATTTACCACGAAATGAGTCGTAGTCCGCTGCTAGCAAACAGTCCCAGGAAACTCTTTTTCGGTCTTGAAAATTTGGTTTTCTGTTTTTTTGCTTTCCACGGGCATACTTGTACTTTCCCTGTTGCTTTGCAGTATCTCATTTCATCTTCCAGTGAGCTTCTGCAATAACTCAATATTGCTCCCATCCGCTTATCCCATTCGACTTATATCATCTACATTTCCTGTGCATCATCCTTGTAAAAATTTGATCTTGCTTTGCGCATGCCTCTCGTAAATCGAGAAATTTACATTATTGTTATTATTATGGTTATGTTCGGTCAATACGCTAGGTCCGACTCAGACGCCTATTTGGGTGTCGGGATCGCGTAAGCTTGACAAATATTATACGGTTGTTTTCTTCCTAAGTTCATTTTTAAAAATAGCAGGGTCAGAGAAAATCATCCTTATATGTTGGAGTGGTTCATTCCATAAGGAGGATTAATTGATAATGATGATCCACTTAAGTGCTATCCTAGACATGGCAACTGACACTGAGAACTCAGCCTGTCGCAATCCATAATAAGAGTTATTCCTTACTTGGGGATCGGAGAAACACCAATAATCTTGTGAAAAATAAGGGTTAACCTGAACTGGACGCAGCCATAGGGGATCAAGATGTAGTTATGTGCAACCTTTCATGTTGTATAGCGGTGAAGAATAGCCCAGAATTGGTTTGTAAATGTTCGTTATTAGTGCCATCTTATCTGCAGCATTAGCAACCGGATCCGGAATTGACTTTGTGCATGACCGTAACTTCAGGAATCAGTGCCACCCCAAAGAGAAAGACTGCCGTTAAGTAAGTAACTGACTATACACCATTTTACTTGCCTTTCACTAGTCCAGCTACTGCAAAGGTGTGATAAGTATGGCAGTAGTTGTTGGAGTCATAAAGCGGCCTTCACTTACTGTGGCGAGTTGTGATAGAGACCATCCGCTGCAGGAGAAAGACATCACGCTTCACTGAGAATTCGAATTTATAGAGTAGACATTTTACATTATCGTCTTTGCCTCGACGAGAGATAAGGTGGAAGGCCGCCAAAAGCTGGACTGGTCCATGATAGCTGCATAGATGTAGCTCGATGGGTAATTTATAAAATGGATGAAGTCGGACTAGTTAATGGGTAACGTGAGAGGCTTTAGAAGGCCATCCAAATCTCCAGGACGCTAAAAATAACGGGCCAAACGCTTCAGTGATTGCCATGGGAGATTCTGCATGCGAGTTGCCTAAAAGCAAGGATGAGTTTTTGTAAACTTCTGGGTCGTTTCGGGTCTTTAGCAGGCGTGGAAATCTGGGCGCTTTATCATGGTTGCCCAGGATTATGCTTGATGCTTTTGAACAGCATTATTTGTGGCTGGACTTGGGTTCTCTAGTGAACCACACAGATGAGTAACATGGGTTTCTGAGAATAGGCTGATTGTATTTGGAAATATTTTAATCGCATCTTTTGAAGGTGTGTACTGCGGTGTTCTATTTACATTTGTAACGATAAACCTTAACCGATGAATGTCGTGAGTTTCCTGCTAGCTGTTTATTGCTTACTGCAAGGAAGATATTCCAGCTGTTGGAGCTCAACGCCGCAGTTAGTTTGAACCGTCAGCCAATGAATTCAAATTTCAGAAATCGATGGCTTCATAACTGTTTAAAGATAAAGAACCTGCAGAACACCACATTCTGATCATTTCTTTAGAAGCAACCTATGGTTTCGGCTCATCCATTGGATATTCATACAGTGCAGCTAAAGTCAGACAGGTGATTCTTTCCAGCAGGTAGGTGGCATATTGGGTTCAACAGCCAGACTTGGTATATGAGACAAACTTTAACAAATGTTGGCCCACAAATTTCTTTGTCAGCAGATGATGCAGACGTTGAAGTTACTGCCGATCAGCTCGTGGCCAGATGGGATCTCAGCAAACTGGTTGAAAGCTTCGGCGATGAGGCGCAGTTTACATTCTCCGGAATGCGGAAGTTCGTAGATGCAGCCGACGGATAGTGGGAATTTGTGTGTTGGGACAGCTGGCCAGGTGTCCTCCATGGGTGGGATGGGAGAGGATGAGAGCCATAAGGTCTGCTGCAGCATAGACAAAGCAGCATGCACCTCAGTCAGTTCTGTTTTTTTCGATTACCAAACAGACTGGGAAGAATTCAGCCAGCCACAATTCCGAGGGGATAGTGATGTCGTAAACTGTGGGATAAATGACGGGTCGAGGTGCCCTGAATTGACAGATATATCAAGAGGCAGGTTGCTGCGTAACAGGTGAGGCTGGGTGGTTTGGACGTGGGTAGTTTTGTCCAACAATACGGTTGTCGTTAGTTAACTCCAACGTGTGGGCCATGTAGGTGCAGTAGGAGGCGATGTGGTATGGATCAGGAAGAGTTGGTGAGCACATGGCGCTCCATGTGAATGGGGACCACAGACATCTATCCGAGAGTGGAAGGCAGATGATGTAGTGAAGATAGAGTTATTTGGGGTGGATAATAGAATGCAGCAGCTAGGTTAAGTTGTCGGTGGTATAAAGTGAGAGGCCGGAGACTTGCGTGAGGTTGTATGGTAACCGTGGTTATTCGTTGAAATAACTACATCAGGGTTGTTCACTGCTCGCTACAGTGCATCTTGGAAGTGTGCAGTGACATAAACTTAGGGGCTCGATTTATTCACTCCCGGAGCCCAGGAGATTTGTTTAGAGTTTATAAATGTTATTCGGCTTTAGGCACGCCCATTTCATTGGGCAACTTTTTGTCTCGGCGTTCCGTCTCAAAGTAGCGTAAGTGAGAGTGTGGAAATCTTTGCGTCGGGCAGCGACCATGAATGTTGTCAAGGTAAATAAAACCAGTTTGGTATCTTTGGTCGCTGGGTCAAGTTTTCTCGGGAGGCTGCCGTCTTTCAATGGTTTTTTTCGTAAGTTAGTGCCTACATTTTTTGATACAGCAGTATATTCCGGAGTGACGCAAGAACTCCTCAAACATTTTGGGATTGGTTCCTTTTGGGACTTATCTAGGATACGGTCCAGAGCATTCTTTCGACGTACACTAACCGTGAACAGCTGGTGCAGTTGGGCATTGGTAATGATGTTAGTGTTGCTAGCATACCACCCAGAACGCTCTGAGACGAGCAGCTGAGGTTCAGCAAGCTATTTTTCTTACTTGGCTGACCGTAAACGACGCTGCTTTTCTCTTTTTGTAGAGGAGTCTTTTCTGCAGCGATCGTAATTTGCTTGAATGAGAACATAAAGTGAATGTTTCCTTGCATCGTTTTAATTTGATTAGCAAAACGGTCAGTTGGAAACTGCATAAGGGTTTACAACCTAGGATTCGTTCTCCGTACCGAAAAAGGATGGCCGTCATAGTCCACCGGTGTTATGGTCTCCAGGCTGTCTCCACTTCTTTCCCTTTCCCTTGGTTACTTTAATGCTTCGGAAAGTAATTTTCCACTGACATACAAGCCTATAGGCATCTGGGAATTTGCTGAATAAAACTATTTCGCTACTAAGCTGTCTTCAGATCCGCCGCCTAAAATGCATTTACAGAGAGCCAGGGTGCAAATACGCTCAAAATTAACCTCATCAAGGCGTCTACCTCAGCTTATCTACACCAGTCAACTGCGTTCTAATTATCAAGTGCAAACCTAGCCAAAGTCATCTGCGGAACAACGAGTACCTCCTCCGGTGCACAATGGCTCTTTTCGTTTTCCCACTGACTTATAATCACAAAAGTTAGCTCCCTTTTCTAAATGTCCTAGTTTTCTAATAACTAGAGAAAAATGCAAAAAACTGGTGGTAGGGATTTTTTGATCGTCCAAGTCACATTTTTTGCCGCTGAAGTTTTTCCGTCTTACTGAAATGTCGTTGAAGTTAACAATTGCTTATTTGTCGTGCTCTCGCAATTCCATCCCTCTTTCTTGATCCTGGTGGTAACTTTAGTTCACAATTGGAACTTCGCACAGAAGCTGACCCTTGTGGACTTTCAAATGAATCTTGTTGGCTTGGCCAGCCAATCGAGCGTATGCTAACATATGCGAATATCTTTCTTCTTCAAATGGTTGCCCCCAGCCAAATCAGTGACCACGAACCTCCATGTTTGGTTCTTCAATCTACCTTATCAAATTCCTGCTGATTAAGTATTTCAATATGAAATGTATTCTTGGCACATCATCCTGGCATGCATTTGTTTGTACCCATTGCTGTATATTCGCTCCGCCCCAAACAAGGTTTTACTTTCGCAGGTGTTCATGTAGTGCCACTGATTTTAACTTTTAAACCTCGAGTCACTTTGCGCTGCGGCATCCCCTCTGTTCATATTTTCTTATCATATTCTTTTTTGAAATTTTCTTGCCTCCGTCCAGATAATAAGCTCATTTTTGACTGCCCACTTCATAATATATGCATCCTTCTTGCTTCACGATATACTTCGGGTAATGTCTTGCTATTGTTATTCTTAGCGGTTTTGTATCCCTCCAACTTCCCATGGATAATAAGCCATATGAAAGACACCTGGGAAGGCCCACTTAACTGAAGTTGCTGAAATTCTGTCATTAACGTTGAAAACCTTGTCACCCGAACTAGTATATCACTTCATTAGTTGGGATGCAGCGGAATCATTGTGCCGTCCGTGATGATTTGACGAGTTCGGATTTATACCTGGGTGAAACTAGCTGAGGGATGAATACATCTGCTGCGGAAACCTAGCTTATGATGGCCAAGAAATTTTGACTCAGGTAGTTAACTATTCCTCTTGTTCAGCAAAAGGTCATGAAACACTACTGAGCGTGCGCGTTTGGCCATTTTTATGCAGCTGATGCCCTGTGGCGTTATTCTTAACTTATTCAGCTGGGGAACTAGGCAGTGTGGTCGTTGAATTCTGTTATCTTAATTTTTGGCTTGATTAAATGTGTCGAGAGTTTGGACACGATGTTAAAAGAATGGTTAAAATACGCTGTTGAAATAAAAACCATCAAAATCTTTTATCCATTTACCTTTGGTCAAATTGTCGCCTGTGGGACAAAGGGTCTTGTTTGGCTGGTGGTTCAAAAAAGTACGCAGAAGTTACTTTTGTAACTATTTTTCAGTTTCCCAAGTTATTTGAAATTTGAAAAATGAACTGCATTTTCTAAGAGCAGTAAACGTATTTCAGGTTCATTACCGAATTTATTGCATTCGTTGATAACGTCTGACAGTTTTGTCTTTTCCAACGGCAGCCAATGGAATAATAGGTTATTAGACGTAGAGTAGAAAGATAATTTTTATTTTGCCGAGAAGAATGCATTGCCTAGTGGGTAACGCTTGAAATTAGAGATTAAGTTGAAAACTGATTACTTCTTATTCATGTGGACTTCTCTAATGATAAACTGAGTTGCCACAGTGTTTCTTCTGGGAAAAGAAAATTCAACAAAATTGACGTGAATAGACGTTGGAACTTTAGCGGGAGTGATGAGCAAAATATATCAAATGCTGTAGAGGAGGGTGAATAGAATGCTATTTAGTTTGCGCACTTATTAAATTTCTATTTTCCGCCTTTACGGTCAGCCGATTCCTTCAGAGGCGATCTTCTTGATTGTTTTGCTAAAACCAGAATTAGAATCTAAGATAGAAGGCGTATCTACAATCTGGTGATCATTCAATAAATTCTTTCATGTAGCATGCGGATTAGGAGGTTGATAAGCTTAAGGCTGATGCAAGAAACATCGCGTACCACAAACATTTGGGGCGGCTGTGGCCCCAAGTACGGCATTTCTCAGAACCAGTCCTGTAGGCCGTTCTCAGAGTAAACCGCAAAAACTGGTAACCCACCGATAACCGATGTTACTAACATCAACTTACATCAAGAATCTGAAACCCGAAGGCAGAAAAACAGTGCACAGTCCTTCCCTAACTTAGTGGTTTCTTACAACTCGCCAATGTGGTGGCTAATGCCCAAAAAGTTTAAACAAAGTTGATGGGATATTCCAAAAAAGAAAACTTACTAGATTGTGATCTACGTGGAGTTGAACTACTAAAGATGACGGTCATACACTTATCTATTTATAAGGCGATTTCTGCCCCGTAAAACTATTGCCACATTTAATATCTTTACGGTAGAAAAGCACAGCTGTCAATGCTCAGAAGATGAGTAATTAGACGTGGAGGCGCTATTCTGATGCGCAAAAACGTCATCTCTACCGATATCGTGTTGAACCAAGGAATCGGGCTAACCGCGTGCAAACGGGTTAAAAAAACTCACAAGGGTGGCAAACCATATAGGAGAGGCGCCTTGAGTTGTGAGCTGGAACCTGCCAGTTTTACTGGTGACCATGCCGCCTCAGAAGGCCAGACTGTTGAAGTCCTGCTAAAGTACATTAGTTAGACACAATTGGGAGTATATTAATTCAACCACTTTCTTCATCTCCCCCAGGCCGCCGACTGTGACTGACGAAACTTTGAGATCTCGAAACGTGCAGCCTGATAAATCATCCGTAGAATCCCTAAAAACCAAATTTGACGTGATTATACTGCCTGAGGGTGAACTACCAATTGCCTGGAGATTGCACTTTCTGTTCCTGTCCCATAGAGGATTAGGAAGGATAGGATTAGGATATACAAATCAGCCATTTGAATACCGATATTGTTGAATGTCTTGGAGGAGTGAACTAGGGATGAAATACTACGAAATCTACTTCAGCACATCCCACTTGGCCACAGCAACAAGGAGCTTCTAGAGAAGGCTTTTGTCTTTCTAGCCTTTCCTTGCTCTCCGACGCGGTACCCAAGTGGCTTAATCCTGGGCATCGACAGAACTTTACCTTTTTCAGTTCCAAAAGAACTCGGCTTGGACAACTATCGGTCTCTCCGGACCAAGATTGTTGCAGTATGTTGATGGAATTGTTGTTAACCAAATACATGAGTGCATAGACAATCTGGATTTATGTGCACTAGTAGTGAACGTAAGGTATTCAAAGGAAAAGGCAAAAACTGGGTTACCCAAAGGATCGCTACCGCAGCCTGCATTATAAGTTGTGATCGATAACGACTTGAACGTGGATTTTAAATGCCGCGCTTTTTGTTCGCCGATGGTGCCAAGACTATAACGGGACCCCATATAACCTAGGCAACCTAAGAAGGTGTACTGTCAAATGCGAACTTCCTCAAATGCAAGTAGATGCATGCTAGTACTTCTAGGAGGTACTTTGGCACCGCCGGAGCCAACTCGGGGGAAATCGCAAGAGTTAGAAAGAAGTACAAACTTGGAAATAGTCATCCATCATTCACCCAAACCCTCGGCCCATTATGCATCCCAAGATAACCCAGACAAAAACGTTTCCAGCTGGCTACGCAGTACTGCTGACTGCAAGAATCCGAAATGCTCGCTTCTCTTTGCAAGGAGACTGTATAACCGCACCCACAGTGCGACCATATATTATAAAGAGGTACGTTATTGCTGGAAAACCTTCATTGGCGGTAAAAAAATATCACATTCCTTTTAAGAGATTTCCCGTTTGGAGAGACACCACAGGTGTGGATTCCATTCAACCCGAAGCACCGTAACGTCTGGATAGAATTGTCTGAATCACGTAGGTCATTGCGGGGTATCGGTAGCAAAAGCATACCCCTGTTTTATCATTTAGAAACCCCCACTGAGGCAGCAGAAACTTGAGTTGCAGAAGTCAGAGGAAAGTTTGTCGTGGCAAGTTATTCGCCTACGGGGTCAGCAATATATCAAAACAGCCGATGGAGGAAGTCTCCTAAATCCATACAGCAGACCGGTTAAAGACCAATTAGGACAAATTGCAGGTTTCAATTGTATCTAAACTGCTAAAATCCGTTTCTACATGATATATTTGCGGATATATGCATATATGTCAATGAATATTTATACACACCTGTAACTATCCCAATTGCTTGGGTTTATTTCACCTCCATCTCCTTTCTGATACTTCGCTCTATAAACTCCCTTTAACGAACCCGTTCGATTCACGCTCATCCACTTTAACGGTTCTATCAGTCCATCCAGTCTCAATGGGTAATTTTGCCGGTTGCCTATCCCAAAATCATTAACTCACAACCTCTGTTTGTTCTCTCATCTCAACGAGCTGCGTGTCGGAACTCCCGCCACTCTGTGTAAAGTTTACTCTGCCTTAACTTAGTAATAATATTCGTACATTTCTCGGAAACTTCGAGAGGCATGCTTCGCTGCATGATCAAATGTTACAGGGGTATTGTAAGTCACATTGAACAAGCAAATAAACATTTGGGTATAAAATGACAAGAAATAGCAAAAGTGGACATGAAAGTTAAAGTGTCATGGAGAAAGCCTCCAAAGACCTTGAGTGCAGGGTTAAAACTTGTCAAAATGGACCAAAACAGCTGGCGGGAAAAGTATTGATGTCCTATAGGTACCCTGTATTATAATGGATACGAAAAAGTACGTCGGCCGTCTTACCTTGGATCCTGGAACCAAGAAAATAGTCAAAGGCTTTTTGGAAATGCAAATTAACGAAGAAAACTGGCTCACCATTGTTCAAAGACATGAAGAATGAAAATGTCGGCATTGAGGAGTGAGAACTGATATGATATGCGTTGAATAATATATATTTGGCGCTGGTAATCCGGTGCGAAAAAACGTGTTTTTTGCTCCTTTGTTTGCGTTTGTGGGCTTAGCTGATAGAGATTACTGACTTGGTGATAACTGCGATTGCCGATGCTTGGGGTGATGTTCGCGATAGACGATATTAGCAACATCTGTAACAGGAATCTAAGTGTGAGTGCCTTCGTGGTAATTGGATGTCAACGTGGTGAGAATGTTGGACACTGGCGGGCAGTTCCAGCAGTGAATCTGTGCAATCGGGAGGACTTGTCCGCTGAAAGAGTCACAGGCTTCATGGATCACGTTATGTGGCCTTGATACTTTGGCAGACTTGCAACGTTGGCGATTCATGCGGATTAGAAGCAATGTCCACTTCATCGCGGACGTGCAGCAAGTAGTACTTTTCCGTCCTGGGATAGCTGATTTAAGCCTTGGGGCAGCTTGTGCAGAATACTCTGCACAGAATTACACCTTGGTACAAATATATGCACTTATATAATTCTATTTCCTGATATCGGGAATAAATAACATAAGGAGTGTTCCGAAAAATCCTTGTACCATTTATTGGTTTTAATTGTGAGTGATATAATGTCAATAATGGTAATGCACCTACCAACATCGCTGTTACTAACATTATGTCATTCAGGATTATAACTTCTATTTGCTTAGTTAGAAATGTTTAAACATGGATTTACTCGAAGTTTTCGCAATCCTGTACAAGACAGTCTGGAATCTTCTCGCTCGCTGCTATCATTCCCTGGATGGTTTCTCATGGATCCTTCCCCTTCCTCGTGCGTGATATATCCAAACTTATTTCGGAATTGCAGCTGATGCATAAAGCTCCATGCTCTAATTTTATTGTCTCTTTGTAGTGTTTTTGTCATCTACTCAGTGATCACACATGCACAGTTTGTGGAGTCTTGGACATTTTGCTGGTCAGACTGCGAGTTGTTTTTGATGACTCAGGACTTGTACTGTTCTCCCCTTGGCTCTCGCATTTCACTGTCTAAACAATCCACCCAATCCCCTCTCCCTCTGTCCTACTTCTCTGTGTGATAATTCTTGGTAAATCCAGCCTTAATGTCCCAGACAGTCCGGGCCTCACAGTCGGCAAAGAAATTAATTTCATTTGGAATATTATCTGACGAGATACCGAGCCGGATCTGACATGAGAGCGGACCACGGGAATACCTTTCAGGATGGCAGCATTTGGATGACCTAATTTGTGTTCTTCTTTGCCACTACACTCATCAGCGCCGAAGCTGAACTATTCTAGCCCCCAACCAGACCAAAATCATATCATTCTCAACAAAACCACATCTCCCACGCTAAGTTTTGTCTCGTTTGACTAAATATACTTATCTCCATTGCACTTTTGCGCCAACTTCCCCGGTTAGGGGCGCTATCAGCTTCACTGCAGCGATGTGCTTGGGCAGCTCAGATGGCGGATCACACCCCTGCGCCCACTTCCCAAAAGTTTTCAGGATGATTGCCAGCACTTGAAACTGTTTCATTCATTGGCGTCGTAGTGGTCGACAAGTTGCTGGTCCATCTGTTTACGCGCACATATACTAGCACCCCAGTGCCCTTGATGTCTCCCACACATTTGGACGGCGCTAACATTGTCCTGTGCAAACTCGGCGGAAAACCGAGCATTATTCCCGAGACTCAAGCAGCAGAAGGCCTGACAATTGAGAATTCGTCACAGCAATTGCAAAAACTACTGCCTTCTCGGAGGAAAATCAGACTATCCGGCGTCAGTACCAGCTAACTTTTACATGGGAGAAGGCGAGTGATAGCGGCCTGATGTTCAGGATCCCGTAGGTCTTTGCTGAGCAACAGCCGAAGACTCCACTAGTGATGACCCACTCTCTTGTCAGCGTTAAGAGTAATCTCCGGGCCGATCGCATTACACGATCCCAGACTCTTGCTTGTTGGCCACAGGATGGCGAGTCAAAGAGCAACGGGATCTTTCTTACCAACAAGCAGCCTCCAACTTATTTTAGCATGGGTGGACAGCGTACTCTTTCAACTCTCAGGCACACCCTACAAAGTTGAGGCCATCGTCACTGCACAGCTCTCAAGAGCTTCTTTTCTCCCTATAAACCCTAAGTGTGTCATGCTACCCGGATGGGTATCCAGCTGAAATGCAACCTATAGATGAATTAGTGGGGCTCCATGCAGGGAACGAAGCAATAGAATCTTTTACTTGCTTTTGGCTGCATCACACTTGAAAGGCATCAAAGTACTTCGGGCTTCCGGAGGAGAAGCTCCACTGTCGAAGTTCCATACTACGTAGTGGCATAGGAGCCATCGTCTGCCCCCGTCTGATATGGTCGTTCTCCAAGTTACTGCAAATCTTCCAACCGTTCTCCTTGCAACGTTACCACACCTCGCGATCTAATACTGCCATGCAGCGGCCGCTGAGGCCTGCAAAGTTCCCGTGTGAACTTCCTTGCTGTGACAAGGGATAACATTCAGGTCTATTATTAGATGAACATTGGACATGATCGCCTGATGGTCATATCTTTCTGAATGACTCGTGTGCATTTAACCTCTGCCACAGGAAAAATCACGCGCAACGATTGGTCTTTACTCAAGTTTATTGCACGCGCCGTGGTACCGGATACTTTTTTGTGCTATCTTATCACTGTGAGTCTTGCCCCGCTCGTGTCTTCTAGCGACAGATTATCAATCCTCAACACGCAATGGTTCTTTGGAAGAAAACATGGTACGGACTTGTGACAGGGATCTGGACATTCACGCCACAGCCTTTTGGATTCCTCACTAGTCTAATCATTGCCGCAGGCGGTGCCACAAACCCGGGCAAGAAAAGACAACTTAACCTCCAGCCGAGTCATTTTAATTCCCACTCAGTTGAAGAGTTCATTAGGCGCAGGAGGGCTAAGTGGTGATATGTGATTAAGAAACATCTTAGCTCCAGCAAGCCAAATTCTTAAATTGGTCTCATTCAACAGTCCTCTGGAATCCAGAACAGCGATGCCTTTTTAAACCGCTACCATGATACGAAGCCGTATCCGTCATAATAATAATAATCATAGCAGTAATTTATTTGTCGGACAGTGCCAAGGCATCCGGCGTACATCAACATGACGTACGATGAGGGTGACCGAGAGGAGATTAAAAGCTCAAGTGCAGGGAATGGGTGATCCTTAAAATAACAAACAAAGCTGCGTCATATTTGGGTGTAAGAACATAGAATGTAACAAGTCGTTGCGCGGGAGGTTTGAGCCGACGACGACTCTTCGTTGGTACCTGGTTCCTAGCCTGTTGTCCATCCCGTAAGCCGCCATATGAACAGGGAATTCCGGAGGGGTCGTCAAAGTCATAGGTAGATCTATTCATGTAAAACGATTCTTTCCTGATGCATATAAACTTAAAGTGAATATGACAAAAGCAAAAACCACAAAAAAGATAAATTTAGGTTGTTTCTTTGGGACTGTATAGTCCGGTTAACGGACAGACACAGCGAGAGAAGCTTATTTCTGCCGGCGCACTTGACTGTGAGAGGTGGGGACAGCTGGGGCAGGGAATTCAAATTTTGTATTAGTATGAATTTAAAGGATTTACAAAGTTTGTCTTGAGTAATTTTGTTTTCAAAAATTTCACCTGGGACCAATCGTATAGTTGGTGTTGGAGCGAGATATCTGCTAACCCGCTGGCGAAAAATCGAGCATGATTTGACTAGAATCGAGCAAACTATTGCGAAAGGCAGTTGCCAGAAGCACCTGTTTGTTTCAAAACTGGCAGACCAAAACAAAGGTTTGTGGGAGATGACGGGCCTCAGCCAATGAGTTGGAAATAAATGGTAAGACGTATGCTGAATGTTAATTCGTATTTTGTCAGAAAAATTTTCTACCTCAAATTCTCTTGTAAAGTTTGGGTAGAAAAATTTGTGAAAGTTCAAGAGGAAGCCAATGCAAATAGATGCAAGTAAACAGTTGGATCAAAAGGCTTTTCGCCGCAACAAATCTAGTTGGTAGGGCCGATTGAACGTTGGATAACCAAGCATAAAGTCAACTTTTTTGGAGTAAACGCAGGAAATCGATCCAGCAAACAAGCTGCACCTAAACACCGTTGCAATCGAGCCGCCTACTTGGTATGCACCGGCCAAAGTGGTGGATCTGACTTTACCCCGCACTACTGCAATATTTCAGGTGCACAGCGGAGATGAGGGAGGGGGTGGGAATAAGGTTTAGATAGGATGAGTCGGAAATCAGGTTTCAGAGATGTGATAGCCACAAGTGAGTCCAAACTGTAGCAACCAGGGCATGAAGCGATTACTAACTTTCAAGCAGAATTGATTGGGCAGGAAAGAAGGAAACCAGTGGTGGTCTAGTATTGCTGCCAGGCCCAAATCAGGAAGCAGCCAATAGTTTGAGTAGCTCAGAACAACAGTGCAAGCATAAACAATGCAGCGCGAGAATATAGAGATTTTTCCTGGTGTTGGAAGAAAATCCGGATGTTTGGGTGTTCGTAGATAAGAATGCAGGCCGCTCCAGCGTGTAAACCGTTTGCGCTCGTGGGTAAAAGGAAAATTATCCGACATTTATGAGCACAGTAGACATAAATACAGGGGTTAGTGGGACAGAGAGGGGTGGACCAGGGGCTAAATTTGTCCACAATAAACAAATCATGTCTTATGTAGTCGAGTCCAATATACCACGCAGTTGAAACCCCAGAGATGGTAGGAAACTGGATGCATGATAGCTTAAATTCTTCAGGGAAGGGGAAAAGCGTTGTGAATAGGTAAACTTTTTCATTTAGAAAAATAAAAGCAAAGAAATTATTGGGGAACGCCAGGACGACTTTTGTGTTAAGTGGAGGAGGCAGAATTAAAGACGAGACCTAGTTTCGTCTAAAGAAAATCGTTGAGATTTGTTATAATATATGTGATGCTACCGGGCAAAAGTCACCTGGGTAGAAGGATACAATAATAGTACAATCAAGAAGAGCACAAAATGAAGATGATAGCTTAAGTAAATATTTAGTGACGACGGCCGAGTAACGGTACCACAACGTTTTGTTGACCGTACAGAAGTTGTTTGAAAATTTCAAGAGAGGTGTACGTGGGTACCTCCTATAATCGTAGTCAGAGAACTAATTTTTATGGAACCGGAATACATTTCTGAGATAAAAGGATTATTTGTGAAGACGGAAGAGACTTGTTGCGCATTCTACGAGTAGCTGCATGTATGCAAGTCACATGTGGTAATGTTGGGGCTCGGGTTAAAATAATTTCGTAGTAAACACGTGCACCTCGGTCAGCCTCCGGGTATTCTGAATACGCCGACGTTCCTCATGAGGTTTTAGTGGCATTTTCTTAACCTAGGCTGCATTCGCACAACTTTTAAAGCAATCCATGTGGTCTGAGGCCTGGAAGGGCTACTAGCCCTAGTAGACCATACAGAAAGCACACTTTTCAGAAGACGGCTCGAAACGAAGGACAGACTTGTCACTAAGCGTGTCCCTTGTTACCCTCAGTGCTCTCTGTATTGCCGGTCCACCCGATGGGATTGGCACTACACTAGGGGTAGCATCCCGGTCTAAGACTTTTGCTGCCATTTTTGACAAATTGTAGGTCCTTTGTCTGGGATACGATCCGACCTGAGTCAGTAATGCGCTGATATCTCCAGCGGAAGCAACCATCTCTAAGTAGGTGGCGAAGGGCACCGGAGAATGGTCAGCGTAGAAACTGTTTTTATCACATCTGGCACCGTTTTTTCATGGCTAGCACCAAAAGAGTGACGGATTTGTGCAAAGCATAGTAGGAAGGACGGAAAAACGTCGCTCCAAACGGATGTGCGGCCATTTGGTACGTGTATGGCTCCATTGACCGGTCTCCTTGCAGCTGCCGTAAAAACTGGAGTGCTCCTATATGGCTCTCAGGCACTTCTACTTGCATCAACGTTTTAATCGCGTCAGGTGAGACAGCGATTTGTTTTATCAGAAACCTCAGTAGTGTACCTATTAGGTTCGCTGTTGTTTCCGGAACCCGGTAAAGCATGTCGTTCTCCAACTGTCTTCGGAAGTTGACAGCGTAGTCCAGCAATATACGCGGTTTTTCCGGCCTTCTGAGTTAGAAAAATGGGTGATGCGACAGACACCACAATGCCCGGAAGTAGTGCCTCAACTAATACACTGGCACCGTTAAAACCTACCATTTTTGGAAACCATTTCTGTGGATTGCTTTTATATTGTGCGCAAGTTCTCATCCTTTGCAAACTTATGCCACAACTGGTGTGACCTCATGCCTGGGGCCACGTAGTTACCGGGCCCTTTTCACTCCACTTCATGGTGGGAACCGCAAAACGGCAGTCCACAAATTGAGAATTTGGCCTAGGCGTAACAACTGCCTTCTTTTCCTCCACAGAGTATCCCTCACCCAAGGACTGCATGTCTGCGAAATCTATTTCATACATTCTCATTAATTGCTCTACCAACCCAAAGTCATTGGTGAATGCTCAAGCGACCGACGTAGATTCACAGACTGCGTAGCTGGACGGAGAAATCACAACTCGCTAAAAAACCATAAATTATCCTTCGGTTTTCCTTCACTGTACTATCAGCCGGGTGGGGCCAGTGCATTATCTTTTCGAATAATTTCCTGGCCCGCCTCATTATCGGCATCTCTTTGACAGCAACAGCACTTTCGATGCTGCTCGGCACTGTTCTGTCCATTAGCAACACGGGCAAATCATTAATCATCCAGTTGACTTTCCCAGTCCCACTGACCGTTTCTATTTTCAAAGGCTATCCTTGCTGCCTCGGGCTCAAAAGGAGTAACGCCTCCGATCTGATGAGATTCACGTCAACTCCGTTAGCCAAAATTGCGTACCATGCCACCAATGGACTCCTTGGATTTTAGCCCCACGAGAGGCATACTCAGTGCAACACGGTCGCTCTGCAATTTAGTAGCCTTGCACTGCCCGTTACCGGTCACCTCACTTCACATATTGGGCCCCGAGAAGGTAATTTGTGGTAAATGATGATAGCGGCTGCCGGAGTCCGCTACATTGCACCCAATTTTATTATTGCCATATCCTATCCATTGACTACTTCATAGGCAAACAAGGCACAAACCACTTTTCAATTCCCAGGAATATGCAGCGAGCTTCCACATGATGCTTTCCCCTTACAGCGTCTTACGTCGTGAATTTTACATTGTGACTTGCACCACAGTGACGGTCGTTTTCCGGTCTTGAAGTTCCACGAGTCATGTGGTTCTTTTGCTCACCTCCACTAGCTGCTCAAAAGGGAATCCGAACCGACATGACTACTAATGAGGGAAAGGTATGAAGATTGTAACCAGTGAATTGACTCGTGTAGGTGCCATTTTACTACCGGGTTGGGGTCCACGGGATCCACCCAAGCGACGATTGGCGACAGTAGATGAATATGGTTCAGTGCCGTAATCGGTGGAGTTCTTGCATCCGAATGCTTTCTTTATATTTCCTCAACTTATTATTTTGCCGCTGCTCTCCGTAATTAATCGTGCTTTTTCTGTTTGATCAGGTGGTGCTGCGAGGAAGCAATCGAAACCAAAAGTCGATGCAAGATCACTGGTCGTACAGAGTGCATGAACTG
>LUCM01004691.1:0-25888 GCA_008360955.1 Fasciolopsis buskii | reverse complement strand
TTTCTAGGCTTCACTGTTTACTGTTCGTCATACGGGTAGACGATGCGATCCTTTTTTTAGCTGATTCCTACCTCTGGAAGCATCTGTGGTGAAGGGGTATACTGGGCACCCAGGATGTCTTGCTCCATCCACAGGGCGCATGAACTGAACAATCTTTCATCGGCCCCCCTGTGGGTTACGTGACCTTCAGATCATCATACTGCCCTGCGGATTAGATCATTTGATTAAAGGCTCGAGGTAGGGTGCCCTAAGTTGTCCTTCCACTTCGGTTTGGACAACCAGGTAGTAGTAAACCTATAGAGGACTCATGGATCCCGATGGATGGCCAGTGATGTGGCGTTGGGCAGAAGAAGAACTGACATATGTGGTAAACTGTACACACTGTTTATTTTTCCTTTTCCGCCCATTGTTTTCATCCGTCCCCATGATTCTGGTGGAACACTATGTATTCAGATTTGTGATATATATATATATATATATATATACATTGAATCCACCGTCGTTGAGCAACTGAGTTTCTGGTAACCTTAGACGTTCTGCAGTATCATATGGTCTAAAGATTGCTTCCGGCATTTTCCCCTGATAGTTCAGGAACTCACTCTCGTTTTGGTAATATTGCCTTCAGCACTTTCATGCTCAGCAGCGTGCAGTGAAAAACCATATGTAAACAAGTGATACTCTATGGTGTGAATTCTGTTCATTTTAGTACTCCTGAATCACCGGACGAATCGGATACGTCAACCTCAGCAAAACAACGTTCTGCGACCCCTTTTCTTTATGCGCCATTCACTAGCCAGTCTGCATCAGAACTAATGGATTCAGGCATAAATTTTGAAAGGCCAACATCTGGTCCGTTGAAGACGATCAAATCGGGAATGGAAGATGGAGCAACTAAAGCGCCCACGGTAAAATTTTAATATTTTTTACTGGCATATTTCCTGTCTAGTGGATGAATAGAAAAATGCATTTTATGATGCGTCTGCTCTCCATTTTCTCCGCATAGTGTCGAATTCTCGATTCGATGACATCAAAACCTCAATTAAGTCATACGGATTTGCGATCATTGATCAAAGCACTCATGGCCGGAATGCGCACAATTGTTACGGGGATGATTCAGTGTCCACACGAACCTGGATTTGGATCATTCACAAGCGGATTATCTTCAGGACAGTTGGGCACGAAATTGCCCAAACCAACTGCCAGTTCCCCTGTCTCATCTTCTATTATTGCTACACGTTTCCTTACTCCGGACGAGTTGATGGTGCTCAGGGATTATTTCAACTACGGAATGCGAATGATTGACATCGTGCAAATTGTCGCCCGAGATGGCCGGTTGTACATCAAATGTCAACCCAGCTCCAAATCACCGGATGAACGTCTCTTAATCGAGACATTCGCACTGACATTCACTCAGCTGAGTCCAATCTCGTTTCAGGAGATTTTCTCTAGTAAAATAAATGTAAGTGTTGATGTGAAGTGTGATAAGATTAATCTACTTGGTGCGCGATCTTTTTGGTCAACCTAGGTAATGGAAGACCCCTCATGCCGTGATTTACAATATAGTGCTGACGCGCAATTAATGATTAAGAAGCATGAAAATACTAAATGATCATTTCAACAAACTTTCTCTGAATTCTTGACAATGCAGTTTCCCTAGTTCTACGTGATAAGCACTCAGTATGCGTGGTTGTGAATAAGATGTTCCTGGTGGACTCGAATGATTTGCTTCAGAAAATAGGTATCATATAGGGTGTATCTGATACAATCCTGGAGTGTTGGCAATCCGTTACCCACGTGGATGGAGACTTGAGCTGAGATGGAACAACGAGTAAAAAACGAATCGTTTTCGATTGCCTATTCAAATTTCTTCACCAGATTTAAACTGCCGATTTAATGGTTTACTATGCAACAACATCACTCATTTCAGCATAGTTTTGGTCCTTCTAGTTTTGAGAAAATCTTTTCTGACTGATAGATTACTTTAATTAACTGATTTTATTTACAGTTTCGAGCTCCCCATAATATGCAGTCCACTATTTTTCGATCACTCGCTCACTGATCCTTTTATTTTACCTAATCTTTCGATTTTCATTTCACAGGATTTTGTTCTCTGGTGCCGTCGCAGTCCATCCTACACAAACATGGCTTTACATTTGCTTTCCCAGTTAAACAAAACATCTTGCTTTGGACACATTTTGCTATCCCATCTGGTTGATCGATTGGAGCGTCTCGGTGGTAAGTTTCTACCATCACACTCGTTTTTTATTCTTTGCACAAAGTGATACGGTCTGAGGAGTAGTATGGAAAATACTCAAATAAGATCCAGTTTATTCATTTCTAAACGATAGGGATACTAATCGACTCCCCTCACGAGAGGACGTTCTCGGAGTACCAAACCTTCGAGAACAAAATTGGAAGTTCTCTAACCAGTTCCATTCTTCCACCTTTAGATAAAGCTAGGAAAAGGCCATCGAAACCCGGCGTTTTATCACGTCCTCAGACTCGGATTTCCTTTAGGATCTCCGCCTCAGCTTGTTGGCCTGTTGTCACTGGCCACTGGACAATTTCCGGACTAGCTGCGAGAGGGGCTGATGCTGAGGGCCAGCCAAATTGTGCTTGAAAGTGTTCCGGCCAACGTACAAGACGCCATTGCTGGTTGTAGATAGCGAAACGCCAGCCTAACAGATCGTTTCACTTACACCTTTCTTACCAGTAGCTCGGACGAAGTGAAACAGCTTGCGAGAACTTCCCATTGTAGCAACATGTTCTATCTACAACAAAACTACGTGTCACAACGAAACTACCTGTCACGGTGAGACTATACCTTGACGTGGTGTGATGGCTTGCGTGCCTCCATAACCCAATGGGCTATACAGGATGGCTTATCTCAAACCGAAGATCCAATCATGCCTGGAAGGTCAATGGGTAGAGGCCTGACGAAGTAGTCTCCTGGTCCTGCAAGTTGTTGGTTGATCTGAGTTAGCAGCTCAGTCGTAAAAACGAGTGGAAGACTAATTGATCCAAGCTGATGGGCGCCCACTCAGCTATTCCCCGCTGCCTTGCGGTCAAGTTCTTGTCAGAACCAAAGGCTTTGGTTGAGAACCCTAATCGTTCTTCTGCTTAGCGGCTGGACTCCCTAGCAGTACCCGTCCATTATTCCCCATGAATTGCACGCCTACAAATAATTCCATACNCACAGGATTTTGTTCTCTGGTGCCGTCGCAGTCCATCCTACACAAACATGGCTTTACATTTGCTTTCCCAGTTAAACAAAACATCTTGCTTTGGACACATTTTGCTATCCCATCTGGTTGATCGATTGGAGCGTCTCGGTGGTAAGTTTCTACCATCACACTCGTTTTTTATTCTTTGCACAAAGTGATACGGTCTGAGGAGTAGTATGGAAAATACTCAAATAAGATCCAGTTTATTCATTTCTAAACGATAGGGATACTAATCGACTCCCCTCACGAGAGGACGTTCTCGGAGTACCGAACCTTCAAGAACAAAATTGGAAGTTCTCTGACCAGTTCCATTCTTCCACCTCTAGATAAAGCTAGGAGAAGGCCATCGAAACCCGGCGTTTTATCACTTCCTTAGACTCGGATTTCCTTTAGGATCTCCGCCTCAGCTTGTTGGTCTGTTGTAACAGGCCACTGGACAATTTCCGGACTAGCTGCGAGAGGAGCTGATGCTGAGGGCCAGCCAAATTGTGCTTGAAAGTGTTCCGGCCAGCGTACAAGACGCCATTGCTGGTTGTAGATAGCGAAACGCCAGCTTAACAGATCGTTTCACTTACACCTTTCTTACCGGTAGCTCGGACGAGGTGAAACAGCTTGTGAGAATTTTCCATTGTAGCAACGTGTTCCATTTACAAAGCTCGTTTAAACCACCAGATCTCACGATCCCTATGCAAATCTGTGTTAGGTTCACATTTCATTATGAACCTTGCTTCATTGTACCAGCTACCAGCTGGAATAAACTGGCATGCGTCAAGAAGACGCAGAGACTCAGCAGAAATCCAGGGTGTCACAACGCGACGGGTCAGGCCAAAAACCACTCAGCCAGCAGAATGTAAGACATTCTTGATAAGTAACCAGCGCTCATTGATGTTTTGAAGTAGAGGCAATCTTAGCTTTTCAGCCAGGGTACTTCGAAAGATTGATAGGCGAGTCGGATCGGATAACCTGCCGCAGTCTAACCGACGCTGCATCGTGCGTTTTCAGCGCCTACCAAAGCACGTGGACCGCTTAGTGCAATCTAACGTGTGGCCGGAATTGAGGAGAGCATTCCAGTACGACCTACAGTCTTGTAGACAGCCCCACCCTTTGTAGCCAAGTACAGTGTGGTCGATTTGGGTCTACCGTTGACTAGAAGAGGACGGACGCTAGGTGGCGTACCGGCGATTGGAACGTCCGAAGCCGGTACTAGCGAGAAATAATCGATGATCTGGGCACAAAAACAACAACTGTTCCCCGTTTTCGAAACGACGGAAATCGAGACCAAAAGGGCCTCCTATGTGCACCTCATTCGAGGACAGTCGATCCACTCTAGCATTCACGTCTCCTGCCAAAATCACGCTGTCACCTCGCCTTGCTCTAAGTAAGAGTTCATGCAGCTTTTTATGAGAGGTGTTTTTAACTGCATCGAGGCTGCAATTTTTTGACGCGTACGTTGAGGCGACAATTAAGTTGTGTCTATCGGAGCGACGACTGTTTACCTCCCATGAACCTACAAATGTCACTGCCCATAAGCGGCCGTCGACTGGGATCCATTCAAGTGGCGCACCCTTAGCCCTCTCACGGAGGGCCACACAAACGTCAGAAAAACCGAAAGTTTCAGCCTTAGGGTCCCAAGTAGCCTGTAGCTCTGCCCTAATTACAGAGATTAAGGGAAGTATCTGGGTGAAATGGATAGGAAATAAGTCTTGGAAGCATTTAAATACTAAGGATTGGAACAGCTCCAGACTAAATGCAGACACCACCTTTGGGAAGCAGGGATGCGGTAGCTAGTTGATAAATTGAAATTGACTGAAAATAGAAAAAAATGTGTTCTGGTCAAGAATTAGGCAGTAGAGGAAGAAGACAGGAGAAAATGGTGCAGAATCAGCATTTCGATTCAAATAGTATTGGGAGCAGTTATAGCTTGTGCGCGCTGTTGAACGAAAATTTTTTTGTTCTATTTGGAAATTCGTTTTTGTTATAATAGTACCGTAACCACATAGGCCTTTAATAGTTCGAGTGCGGTAGTGAGCCGGACAACAACCAACGAAAATCGATTCAAACGACTCCATCATTTTGATCCCCAAAATTCTGGAAGAGTGAAAATTTCCGTATTATGTGGATTCTGCGAATTGTATGGGAAGTCACTCCCTAGTGGTCAACTACCCTTCTAAGAATATGGTGTCATTGACATCATTTCGGTGAACTGTGTTTTAAAATCAAATATTTGTCTTCTATGGACTGTTTTAGTTGTCAATTCCGAGCTCTCAACGTCAGCCGATGAGAAAGGTCAAATAGAGGAGATATATTTTGTATGAGATCTCTTATCCAGGTCTTATTTTATACTCCTGGAACTTATGTTCGTATTTGTATCTCTTTTTAATTGACTGTAATTTTGTCGTGCTCAGCTGAGGATCTAATGCAGCTCACAATACTCTGATTTCCCTTTCCCTCTCGTTTGCTTGCTACCCATCCTCTGCAAATGAAAGATGGGACAGACGAGTCGGTACTATATATGCGACTGCTAAAGCTTTGTTTCAGTTCCGTCAATGTGGCCGGGACTGAAAATGAGCACGTGATGAAGGTGAGTATAGAGTTAATTTGTAAGTGTGCATACAAATCAGTTTTATTTTCTCCTGATATTCGTTACTCTTTACTGGGGTATGTTCATTGGGATAAGCTGTTTCAGCCACCAAGTGACTTTATATATATATGTATATATATATATATATATATCACCAGAATCGAATCTGTAGCATCAGGAGCGTGCATGGAAGCTCTTCGTCGAAGAGTCCACAGAAGAACCACAACTTTGATTCGTTTGTTCACGCATCCAGATATTACTTGCTGCTTCTAGATATATATATATATATATATATTGTATCTATATATCGGCCTTTGTGTATATTAACTATCACCAGAACCATGACGGAAGAAGAGAACAGCATAGAAGAGAAGAAAGAACAAAAACGATGTATGATTCGCCACATTCGTTAGCTTTCCCCCCTCCTACCTCTTCACTTCACCGATTGTTCCTTACGATATAAAATTCCTCTGTAGACATGGTGCTATTCGGATGACCACATAGAAGTGATGGCTTGATTCAATGAACTTTACCCAGAACTTTCCGCTACAAGACATGATCTGTGAGGCGGTAGATAGAGATTGAGTGATTGCTTTGATCTGTTCAGGATAATAGATCCATATATAATGGACATCTAGCCTACGAATGACTCCAGACTGTGGGAAGTTATGCATAACATAAACCGGGTATAGCCGGTGTTATTCATGCTTGTAAATGTTCATTTTACCAAAAAACGTAGCAAGTATAAAAAGTATAAAAAGTACTCCGTTGTCGCATGCGATTAGTTACGTACAGAAAACCCAATGAAGATGTGTCAGGTAAAATAATTACTTCATGAACTCATTCGAGTAGATATTCAGCGGCACATGCAAAACCAAACGCAGAAATGTTTTTTTATGACGTGCTTCACGTGAGGGCAGTGGGAGGGTCATGGCCGATTGCAGCTCGGGCCCCCTACTCGACGTGAGAGGTGATAGACCATCATGATCCTGAAATGTAGAGCTGGACACGCGTATATCGATGGCTCGATTGAAGCACTTGTGGCGTCGATCTGATATTGTGTGACAAGGATCTGTTGCGATCATCTGGCTAGTTAACAAGGGAGCATTTCGAGTAGATATAAGGGACAGAAGACAAAGACTGTATAGAAGAGCGGAAGCCAGCAATAATTCATGACAGGCCATAAGTTTCGGGCTGTATCATAAAAAGCGCGTCACTCAGCCAGGGACGGTTGTTAGTGGACCTTCTGCTTAGAGCTTTCACATTTCCTCATTCGATACGAATACAATCCTGTTGGACGGCAAACTGAAGCGCAATCAGACCTCCACCTAAAATAAGTGCAGCGACCCGACCAAGTTTCGCGAAAATATAGCAAACCCGAACCTATACCCATAATAACTTGCTGACGATGTGGACGCTTTTTTATTTCATTCAGGGCATCCTGGATGGCCTCAGCAGCTCGATCTCTGGTATGATCCCCGGCCATCGGGAAAACTGAGGCACCCACAACGCTGTCCAATATCTCACTAAAGTTAAAAAGTTGTGTGTATTGTGCCGCAGTGCGCGCAGTTCTGAGCTGTCCAACGTTAGATTTCAGCGGGGCGCTTGCTGATAGGCTGATCGCAACTTGATGATTTTTCTCTTTGTTTGACAGCTTCACTTACGTCGCATCGTGCAAGGCAGTATGCAGTATTGCTTGACAGCCGAGGAACCCACCGCTTATCTGACATTGCTGCGTACTCTGTTCCGATCGATTGGAGGTGGCGCTCATGACAAACTTTATCGAGAGTTCTTTCCTTTGCTCCCCGAAATGTTGTCAACACTGAACCGGCTGCTTCGGTCCCCCCACCGAGCCAACGCTCGTGACCTTTTGGGCGAGTTGTGTGTGATCGTTCCAGTTCGACTGTCCACTCTTTTGCCCTACTTGTCCCTGCTGATGGAGCCGTTGGTCTATGTGCTCAATTGCAATACAGTCAATCAGGTGAGATGGGTGGTTGTTTATAATACTCGGAAATGAAATTTCATACGTAAGCACGTGCGAACATCATTTCATTTTGGTGATAGTACGCATGATCGATGAAAGTAATTCTTGATAACAAGCGTCCTGTTAACGTAGCAATGTTTAAACAAAACAACGTAAAAACAAAGTCAAAAAGACATGCAAGAAAACTGGCCTTTATTTCTTTAACCTTACAGATTTTGTGGTTTTTTCGACTTTCATGCTGTGCTTATAGAGCCACCAGTTTTGCGAGAAGGCGACACAGCATTCGCCTCACTGAATTTCATTCTGGGCGGTATCTGTCAGTCTATCAGTGAAATCATCAACAACCCCTGTTTACGGGGCTCCAACCTGAATGATGAGATGTTGCGATGGGAGACCAATTTGAAACTGAAATATGCCTTGTCTCTACGCCAATTCACAGCTTAACTTTCGCGTGGCTTCTTCCAGCCTTGACCAGAACATACAAAACGAGAACAAAAATCTAAACGATGAGCAGGCATATGCAACACGTCCCCGAGCCACTAGTATATAGCAGTTTTCTCAATCAGATAATAACTGTCTGCTTCAAGCAATGGACGGCAAACCTCATTATCGCGTACCGGATGTTCCCACCAGACTCGACCAATGCTTCTAAGATATTTATGGTCGAATACGAAAAATCTGCTCGTTCTCGATGCGGAAAGTCTAGAACACTACTATTCTTCGAGGATCGACACACTTATCAGACTCTTCACTCCTTAGCAAACGGTGCCGTAATGCAAATCCATCGACAAATTTGAAAACTGCGGGAATGTCTAGGAGCATAATGACCGTTGATCTTTGAAGACCGTAGCAGTTCCGGTGGTCGGATAGGATAGCGTAGGTCGTTCAGCTTTTAATAGAACGTATCCTTGATTGCATCTGAGCGGCAATCTTTAGGCATTTAAGCTAAGAAAACAACCAAATGGCGTCTATCTGAGCAACCTCTAAGTCTCACTGTGTTCAGTTCACTATTGAATTCGATGCAAACAAGCAGTAAAACCTCAGCTACCTCAGTGGGCCCCATACCAGCGTGAGCAAGACTAAGAGCCGCGGTCTTAGGTTTCCCAGAAAGATGCAGGTGTTAAATGGAGATGGCGATCGGGTAATAAAACTAAGACCTTAAATGCGAGTGCCTTGGATACAACATACCTGAGTGGCTAGGGCCTCCAATGTACGATCTAAACACGCTTTTTGTCCGGTAGATCCCAGTATTCGCACATTAAACGTGGCCAGTTTACGGGGACATCAAGGACGTAGAAATGCGCCAGCTGGCGGAAGCGAGCTCGGTGGAATTTGAATGCTAACTGAAGGAGGACGTAAGATGACAAGAGTAGAGCTCCTTTAACTGGTCCAGCTGACTGAAGTTTCAGTTGAATGTGAACATGGGCAGGGGATTAACGTGAGTGTCCAGAGAAAAAAACAGTTGTGTGCGATGGAAGATCGCTTTTGTGATTGAAAGGCTCTAACTAGCTCGATCTGCAACACGACTGGGTTATTTCAGACAAATCAGTGGCCGGTTGGTCGATTTATGCCTCTCCTGGAAAGCCTTGTTGGGTCGATGTAACGCAACAAGGAACAATGGCCTTTTTGTTGGTGGGTCACATTCTCCAGGTCACAGTGTCACCAGAAGACTCTTGTGGTATTTTTAAGATCGTTTGCTAGATGAAAACCCACCACTCTCTCGACACTGCCGCTGCTTGTCCGTGGTAGCTTGTTCAGCGAGCCCTAGTCCACCCTATTTACGACTAACCATCTGGGTGGTGGCCACCTCCTTATCCGCAAACCAAGGACGCTCCGGGTGGTGTGCAGCTCTGCGGTGAGACTTAAGTGACTTAGGTGGACATTTAAAGATTAAGAGCTTCGGCTGTATGGGCTGATGCATTCAACCTAGGCACTGTGATGACCTTCATGACGAACTACCATAGTGTGGTAGTTATACTGTTCATATCAGTTATTGTGATAGGAATCGAACACTCCTCAGGAATGATCCGTCACTTCTGTTCGCATCCTAAATACACCAGTGAACCCGATGGGTACAGTTCCATCGTTTTATACACATATTATGCAGATGTCTACACCGATTGTATCTAATCTAGTTAAACCTTGGATTCCACAACCTCTGCTTCTACTCATATCCGTGCATACCCATGTTTGTTTTCTGTGCAGGGTTTGCGGACCCTGGAACTTTGTGTAGATAACATGCAGCCGGATTTTCTACACGATCATCTCCATCAAGTCCGAGGTGACATGTTATTGGCTTTGTACAATTCCCTCCACTCTTCCAGTGAATACGTTCAAAAGATGTCCTTTAAGGTGAGTTCAATAGTTCGTTTTAGTGTCGATTCGATTTCTTTGCGGCATGCCTACCGTTCATGCTAGTTTTTGCTTCTATTCGGATGTAGAATTAAGCTACTCGGAGCGACAAAAGTAGCCAATTGGTGAATGCCGAAAGGAGAAACATTTGTCCCTCCGTGAGGAAAGTGAAGTTGCTGTTTACCGGTAGTGGATCCAGACATGCGATATTTGACCTCGAGACTAGTAAGAAACTTCCGATTTATTCTGAGTTGTTCGTGGGAAGGGTAGCACCTTATGAAATATTATTTTTGACTGATAGATTCGTGCTATAGAAGTATCTTTGTCGCTCATAGTCTCTCAACTATGATCCTGTAAAGCCGTTTATTCTTCACGGTAAAGCACTTAATGTGACAAAATACTCAACGGTGGTTTATGGCTTTACCCGTAAGGAGATGTCTAGAAATAGGACTAATGGTGGAGATGTCAAACTTAAGTGAGACAGTGCTTCCGAGCTAGATGGGCGATAATAAATCATATGCCTTGCAAATTCACAACCCCTGTTATTAAGTCGCACAGTGCATAAATTCTCTGATGAGCCACGCATAACTGAGGTCAGTGGAAATCATCTGTCTATCATGTGCTGTTTTGAATTCGAAAAGGTTAGAAGAATATCCTTGAATCGCTCATACTCTAGCTCTGAATAGAACAACGAATCAGTTAAATATTCCATGTAACTGAGATCCCTTCCTAAAGACGTTGTAAACATTACAAAGCTTAGATTCAGTACGCAGTAGTTTCGGTCTCTGTCGCTTTTATTGAGATCGGTTTATGATCTGTTTGCCTGTCATGTAAGTTAACAAGCCTACACTTGCATGCTCACCTGTTCCTTCATTTGGAACTCAGGTTCTTGGAAAATTAGGTCGTTTTAATCGTACAAATCTGTTGGAAGTTCAACGTCTGCGTCTGGATCCCGGTGAAGGTGAATCTGGGCCGCTTCTCCGGTTCTATCTTAATGAATCCAGTACTCAGCCCATAGATTTACCCATTCGATCGCTAGTTGATGCGGCTTTCGAAGTTCTACAAGTAAGTAGATTGACTTTTTGTATTCGATATACCGATTTTCGTAATGTTGCGTACATATTTGCGCTTTATCGTAAAGGAATATTGAATGTGGAAGCGGTTTCTTGATTCGATGTTAAACCGCTAAGTGTCTTGTAGTTTATTCTCAGAGTGAAAAGATCCTATGTGGGTTTCATCATCTAGGTGGAGATAGTGTTCTTACTGCTGTGTATTTTGATCTGTTCAGTTCTGTTTGTGCAGCCATTAACATTGTACTAATGTGCTCGAGTTTTGATTATTACCTCGCAACACTGAGTTATAATGAAGGAGGATAATCCCGAGGTTATAAATGAGAAAAAATTATGAAAAAACAAATATTTGGAATGTAGGACCACTGGCTGCGGCATTTAACCATGTCACCTAAATTCTCTGCTCGTCGTGTTGGAGCTTCTCGTGGATCCCTACCCAGGAATGTAATTGGACCTATTGTACACCGTCCGCTAGTTAGGTTTTCATAACCTTTCCCTGCATCACTCAATGATCACCTTGAATCGTCTGCTAACCGTTACCTGTCTTGGAGAGCATATGCTGTGAGAGTTGGTTTGCTGATGTGCGCAACATGTCCCAAATTTATCAGTTTATTCAGCTTCAGTGGATGTTCGGTCGAATGAGCTTCGTAACATAATACCTTACACCTCACCTCTGAGTTATTGAGAAACTTTCTCCACCATATTTCCGAAATACTAGGCAGACATCAAGATTCAAACACAGACAGTCTTCGCATGTCTGCATCGATCTTGTATCGCGGTAAGCGAAATGCACGGCTCTTTGCTGCCTGGCGCATCTTCAGGTTGCGGACAGCGTAACGACCTCCACTTCCGGGATGAGTAGTGAGTAAGGAAGGGCCATAATCATGAAACACGCTATTGTGGCAAACGGCGACAGTTTCGAAGATGTAAGTTTTCACCTGGCAAGCATCCTTCCTATAAAATCCCATAAGAGTCCGTGGGTGGCTCTGTTATTTTGTGGCCGTGGTCCGCCATTCCATAAGGCCTTTGTCTCTCCTCGAGATATTGTACATAAGCAAAGGGATATGTACATGAGTAGAGCTTTGACTTAACTCTCGGGAAGTTTGGGTCCATAAACTGAAGTGAAGTGGACAATTGGTCATCAGTTTCCAACGGTTTGAAACCCTCTGGTTCACCCCACTTTCTTTCAGATTAGGCCTCTGCCAACTGCTCCACATGATGCCCTTAAGACGATCCTCTTTTTCACTATGGATAGCCGGGTAGTAAAACAGCCTCAGAGAAAATGTGAGTTATTCCGGACAGTCGGTAACGTGGCGAAGCCTGAAAAACATATTTCGTGGACCTTAGCGAATCATTTTTAATTTCTCTTCCCCTTGGATTATGTTACTTTCCCACTATGATTCCGATGGCAATATATATATAGCCTAAGTCCACAGATGTGGATCAAAATGGTTGATAATCTTGGTTGATCTAAGCCGCGGTTAACCACTGGTAATGTGGTTGATGTAAGCCAAAAGCTGTAATGACGAAAGAGGGCACCAGTTAAGTCAATGTCGCTTTTCGTGACAAAAATTGGTCCTCGGTAGAACCAGCATTTGGTTGGAACTCCACCCGTATAAGTCCAGGTAGAGCTCATCTTTATGTTTATGAGATATGAAGTTGGTTGTAGTGCACACAGAAACGATGAACTGTCATCGGCTCTTCAGTTGATTGTTGTTGACATGCATAGAACCTTCCAGTCGCACTGCACATGCGACTGTTGATTGGGATCCCGTTTAACAACGTACACTCGATCCTATCAAAACGTCATCATGACCAAGAGCATTGGAAACTGGTCCACTTGGCACGCGTAGGGTGAGTTGCGAGACCGAAGTTACATACGAACTTCCAAATGTGATTGGGGAAGTGAGATCTTATATGCGTGCTTTGGAGACCCAGCATACATCGACTTTACAATTTTGAAGAGTTCCAACTACTGCAGATTGTTGCTCTGTCTGTTTTAGTGTTTCAACGTAACAGGTAACCTTTAAGCCTGAGTAACTAGAACCATTGCGTCACTCGGAAAATGAAACAAACAAAAATCCATGCTGCACGGGCTGAAAAACAATTATTTTCGATTTTCATAAGTTGCGTATTATTTTTATGCTTTAGTATGTTTAGTGCTTCATTTGCGGCTCGTGGCAGCAATGTTCCTCTCATGTTTATTACTGTTTTTTTCGAATCAGGACGTAAATGTCGACCTGCCCACTAAAATACGAGCTTGGGAATTTCTCCAGTCGATTTGCGTGGGCACCTTGGATCTTCCAAATGCTAGCCTAGACACTAACAAAACTGCGGCCTCCGCGGATGGTAATGTTTACGCGTATATTGAGGGGTCGGAATTTCTCGCAGCTGTTCGACGTTTTGTGACAATCGCGAACAAGACTGACGGTGTAGACGTCTGCTGCGATCGTCTGCTAGTGCAGTCCGCTTGTTGTGTGGATGGTGGTAAGTTTTGCAAGTAGCGAAGTGAACATATGCTTACTGTGTGATTTGATCATTGGACAGTCGTCTTTCTTGCTATGGTTCGCAGTTATTCCTATCTAATATATCACTCTCTCCGTGCCCGTTGATTATCATGTTGACTTTTCTTCACAAGTTTAGTTTGGATAGATAATTCTTTTGGTAGTATCTTTAGTACGGACAGAAGGCACAGATTGCGAGATGCAGGCGTTTCTTCTAATCTTTTCAATATCTTCAGCGTTTTTTTGTCGCATTGTTTATCCACCGTGTGACAATATTCCCAGAGAAAATTCGTTATGCCTTAGACAGCATAAGTCTATCGGGGTTTCAGATGACAGATCCATTCTTCGTTTCTCGTCTGAGAAGACGCCTGCAACAGAGCTACAGATCGTTCCCCTATTTGGTATTTTCGTGTTATGATCAGCACTAGTTCTTTCTCCATGAATAGGAATGAGAAACTGGCACTAGTATATCGGTTAAATTATATTTCGTTGTACCAAATCTGGTTTATTGATAAAATGGGCACAATTTGCACAAAACCCTGATGACTACAGCAAATTTCGTCAACCAGATTTCCGTTAAACCACATTTATAAGCTGCTGTGTGAGGGGCGGGGTCTGCGTGCGGATGTCATAAGTGCAAGGCCACCTTGCTACGGTGCGATGAGTCATACAGAAGTGAAGCGGAATTGTTGCCTGAAGAACAGGAATGACCTCCGAATTCCTCTGAAGTCAGTTGGACAACGCGGGCTCGACTTTAAGCCCGAAGCCAAATACGAAATCAGCTAGGCCCCTAGTCCTCGAACAGACTGAATGTTACCTGATGTTGGGACACGCTCAGAGGGGAGCATAGGCAGCATTAGATATGAAGACCAAGGAATAGACAATAAGCCGATTAAGCAGGGATCATCGACTGATGTGCTCTGTCATGTATGGATCTGTATAAGCCGCTTGACTGTGCCAAATGAAGGAAGAACTGTCGTGTTGACAGACTGGAGGCCACTTTGGTCATCGTGGCTTGACTAAGCGGCGCGGAATTGAACTAGGATCGAGGCGACTAACTAGAGTTTCTAGGTTTGGTGACTGCGATAAAACAGACTATGGAACATACTTATCGTGCAATCCACATGAGTACCAGTCCATTGAAACAAAAATGAGAAATAAAAACGCACATTTTCCTCGAGTTCCAGTGGGAAGAGCATATTGAAAAGCATGTTAAGCGCATTTATTGAATAGCGCCGTACATTCTGAAAACAAAACTACCAAACGAAAAAACAATATGCTCGGACTAATTAGCACTCAGAGTTGTATTTCAAGGAAGTTCTTTTGATCCATTCGTTTTTTTCAACGATGCAGCTGCTCCTCGAGCTTCAGGTGGTTTTAAGTTCACATTGCTATTGCTTTTAATTATTCACGAATTTACTTCAAACCAACATTCTACTGTGCTAGTGAACGTCTTAGTCCATCTCTAAATCCAAAAGTTTTGTCGGGATTTGTGAGGCCAACAAGGCTTTGGGCCCTAGGATAAAGCTTGCAGCAATCTTCAGTCAAATCAGAAGTTTGCAAAATGATGACCTTACTGGTTTTGACTCTCCTGAGAAGCTAACAATTTTGCTTTCTGGAAAGATACATTTCAGTCGGTGGCCAAATATCGAATGCGCCTAATACTGTACGGTCTCAGCTAATACTGGTGTCGATATGAAGTTCGTTTGCCAAAGGAGGATAGGGAGTACTTTACAGCAACTCCGTGATTTCCTGTGTAAGAGTAAATAAGTAATGACTGCGGGTGCACAATGAGATAGGCGTTATGGATACTCAAGACTTATTTGTTCTCCATGGTATTGACAGGATCGGATGAAATCACATCACCAACAATGAAAACAACCGTAGAGTCGTTTACACGCAAAACTGTCAAGCTTTGATGCGTTCCGCTTGTCATCATTTTATATTTCCTTGATCTGCTTTGGCTCCTGAGGTGGATTCGAAGATAGGTGAAAACGCTCATTCCTTCCACTATCAGTTAGCTTCGACGTGGTCAACGTTTTACGCTTTGGGTAAGATTCAAAGCCCTTATCTACTCATTGGGGACAGACATTTGAGGAAATCACCGAGAGTCGTCACTTGCAGTGCTGTTGTAACTTGAATCATACTCCCGTCAGATCACTGCCGTCCACGCTTCTCTCCTTGCTTTGGCATCAATTTTTTTTTGCAGACCTTGACAGGGACGTGATGATTCGCGCGCTGGCCGGTCTATTCTTGGCCGCTTTTACTCGACCTCTTCGTGAAACCCACGCCGAATTGATCGGTTTCATTGTGCGCCACCTCACAATTTTGTCGATCACGCAATTGGTACAATATCTTCCTGATCTACGGGACACAGACCAAACCGACAGTGTTCAACCGGGAAAAGATCAAGACTCGAATATCTTGGGTTCAAAATCCACAATCACATCCGTTTATCAGACTAGACTGTTGGAGCCTGGTCTAAACCTAGCTTTGCCGATTGTGAGTTCTTGTTGACCTGACTCCCCACTTTCTGTACGGTCGTGATTTTTCGTCCGAGCACTAAGGGTTATCCTTGGACCGAATCGCTTCTTTGCTTCACTATGATAGCACGTTAGTTTGCCATTCTCGAAAATTGTTAACTACTTACTGGTTTTCGACGTCACCTTTCACTAAGGCGCTCAGAGGGGGCTACTTTACCGGAAATTGGTTACGTCAGACAATTAGACATTGTACCTCCGAGTGCGTGTAAGCTACTGGATTAAATTAGGCTGTCTTGCCAATGTATGTAGACATATGGATATATACTTGTATACTTAAATACAGACCTGCATATATATATATATAATGACATGATTGATGCATACGCGTAGTGAAAAGGGATTGCTTCATATTCTCTATGGCTCATTGGAGGAAACGGCAATAATGACCTTGAAAATTAGAGTGATAGAACGAAATAAGGTCTCAATAGGTCGGGTGTGGTGGCCAGCCATGCTACATTGATTTGCCATCTACCACCAAAGTGACCGGCGGATCTGGGATTCGAACCTTAATCCAATTGAAACCTACCGCTCAACATAAATATATATGTACATATGTATGTGTACAAGTGCAAACGTATGTATATATGCATGTATACATATATATATCCTTGATAATGCAGCAATCCTGTGGAGTTATGCAGTATGTTTTTTGAATGCACTTGTGCACGGGATTGCACCAATTCGGAAGGGTCCTATTATCACTTGTTGTCTATCGCAATTGGTCTGCTTTATATAAGTTACAGGATTCCTTATTAGTTTTCGGATTTTAATAACGATATTAATTCAATCCACTCCTATGTAATCATATTTTCACACAGTTCAGAGCAATACCAATTTTATCCTTTTTTTAACTAGACTTGTGTCCTTCAAGAGAAACAGCTCGCTCTGCATGTATTCCATATCAATTTCTCGATATCTCTCTCTCACAGCATGAACGATTTCGCGTTAGCCACGAAGCTAGTTCGGCCACATTAGCTCAACTGACTGTTGGTGGTATGCCGCCGATCAGCAAACCGACACTAAACCCGGTCCTTCTTGTGGATTCGATTCAAATGATTATGGGACATGAGGAGAAACAACTCACTCGCCCAATGAGTACCCTGTTGCGAACAGTACATAGCACAGCCAGTGCAGTAATTCGTGGGGCACTGAATGATTCGTACGAAACCTGCCCCAACAGTGAAGAACAAGTGCAGAAAGCTGTGGCACAAATTCCGTTGTTTAGTCATCTGGGTCACGTGCTGGTGGATATGTTACATCATCCTTCATGGTGAGCGTTTTCTTCGTATCGCAACGACATTGATATGTGTCACAGTCTGGTGTCAAAACCGCTGGAACTAAGGACTTATCACTTGAGGATATGTTGCACAACTGTATCTAATAAATAATGGTCACTGTGATTTCTTTAAGGCAACTAACAGTGTTTACAACCTAGGTTCTAAACTGAAATGATGTGTGACTGCGTGTTTTTTTGAAATCCATTGTGATAGGTACGAAACATCGACTCCAGGAAACCTCACGAATGATATCTCAGTTAACCGCGTTAACGTGATTGCGTGGTTTCTACACTTTCTCATAAATGAAGCTCCGAATTTTGTTCAGCTTACCTTGCCGTCTTCGCTTTTATGACCTTGTCTGAGCTATTCTAAAAACGGAATGATGACCCTTTGTTTGGTTGATCTTCACGACCACTTTGGGCGTACCCTTTTTTGTGTTAGTCTATGCCGTTCAGACATCGGTAACATTACAGCTGATGACGAATATCGGATTGAATTTTGCCAGAGTGGTTCGTCTTTCTAGAGTCATATTTTAGAAAACTTGGTGTCGTAAATTTAGACATTTTCGGGATTTCTTATCATCCCTGTACAACTCCCGCAGAATGTCGCGATGTTTGTCGTTCCGGCTTATATTGTTAATGAGTAGGCATAAAACTCAATGGTAGTCTTGTTTCAGGTTGGTTTGCATGAACCTAGGTACATCAGTCCGGTGCGCTAACCCAGATTCAGATTTTGTAACCATTATTTCTACGCCAAAATGTGGTTTTGATTGCTGTCTCACAGCACTATCTGCACAAAAATGAAAGGCGGGACGTAAAATAATGGAAGGTCGTTTGTTAGGTAAGAACTATATATATATATATATTATATATATAAATGTAATTCTTGATGGCTACTACGGCCTCCTTTTTACTCTTCGCTCCTGTCTGTCCTATTTCGTGTCCAGTCTTTCTATTTCAACATCTAACTCGATGAGAAAGGCAAGCGTCAGTGAGACTTGCTGTGATGCGTAACACCGAACGACCATGATGGCTATTCAGCGTACTCTTTCTTTTGAGTAGAAGGTACTCCGTAACCAAAATGAGGAAACGTTTTTGCAAGGTCAGTGGTTGTAGAAACTGAACTGAACTGAGATTGGAATCCTATGCGTGTCGGTGCTTTCTGTAGTTCTTCGGCCCGTTACAACACCTGACCCACTAAAATTGTCATTCCAAGCGTAGTGATCTTGATTTCTGGTCCTCTATGTGCTGTGGCTTCTACCAGCTGTGAGTTTTCTTCCTGCAGGACTCATAGTCCAAACCTACCATAACGAATTCTGGATTTCTTATCAGCCGTGTCTGCTTTAATTAATAAAACAATGAAAGCCATTCATAGTTATACATACACTCACAACGCCATCTCGGACAATTGCTTAATTATTTGCATTTCGAGCCAGTCTAACTGGATATAGTTTTGCATGAGGATGTAGGAACTCCGCTTTAATTGTATAAACCTCTCTTTTTTGACATTTGTTCAACGGTATACTGTTGCAGCGACAGGTTTATCCATCTACAGTGTTCCCCTTTGTTTTTCAACTTAGGTATGTGAAATGGGGTGGCTGTGCGACGATCATCTATTTGGTTGAAATCCTGCACCCGATCTGGTTTCAATCCCATTTCTTATCGCTTCTACACGGACTGATTCATTGTATTCACGATCTGTCTAGCCAAATGAGTCAAGGCGCACTGAATATGGCTCGTGAATGTTCTCGATTACTCATTCAGACAGTGTTCACTAGTCAATCGTCGACGCTCAGTCAGGGCTCTGAACCCGCCAGAATTGACGACAATAACTTGAATGCAGGAACCACATCAACTGAAGAAGTCGATGCTGCTACTAGGCCAGTGACAGGAAAGCGAACCTCGATGGCTACACGACGTCGATCGTCAGCTTCACATGGCGGTTCTCAGACGCGTCGAAGTAATTCATTGCGTCGCGGTCGAAGTGTGTCAATTTCATCAAACACTTCCACAAATGAAGCAGAGGACGAGACCAACATCTGTGCGATGGAAGTTGTCGGCGAAGAAGCTGGATCCATAAACACCAAATCTAACTCTGAAAGCACCGTACCACCAAAGCAGCCTGATTCGAAGGTTATGGTGCGTTTGCCGCTCACTCGATCCGTTATTTCCCGGTTACCTTCAAATATGATATTCTCTATGCATTACAGTTGCTAATTTCTGTGAACCTTGTAAGTTTCCTAAAATTGGAGCACCATGCTTTTTATGGACGTGGTCTCTCGTGCTAAAAAATGCGTTCTGAAAACCGATTTGCTTGTAGCATGGGTTGAATATGGTGAGAATATCGAATCCGTAGTATTGTGGTAAGATAGAGTTAGAGTCGCACAAAACAAAGTTGTCCATTAAAGCTGGTGGCTTAACAGTCTGCGATGATGACTCATCCGCCGCGCATATCTGTGGATTGTTCTCCATAGCCCACTGCGTTCGCTGGAACGAGGTCAGTTGTCAGATTGTGAACCAGGACACTTAATCAATCGTATAAAGACTTACCAAGACATACTCGATCCTGTTCTGAGCGTTAATCTCCTGTTGGGCGTTAAGAGACCCATTAAGTTGTTCTTCTTTATTTTAATGGATTTTATGGACAAATCTAGTTACTTGTGAGTCGAAGGTATCCTGTAAAAAAACTACCTATCAGCTGCATAAAACATTAAAAAAGACTAGTTGAATAGGTCTGGTTACAGGAACGGAGTAGGGGAAAATTAGGATAAAATTCAGCCATTGCTCTGTTTTTATTCGTTCAAGTACAAACAGAGTTAGGACTACGGAAGTCCTTGTGTTTGTATGTTGTCGGTATTTATCACAGCATTTCGTTCCACTTGTTGACCACTTCTCCTGGAGCATACGTCATGCAAAAAGTAAGTTTGATATTTCAACCAATCTCCACCTAGTAACTTCGGATGTTTTGGGGTCTTCTCACATTCGAGGATATTAGCTCGTTCGTGTGGATTACTAAATGGAACCTGTTTGGTTATTTGTACTTACTTTGCTCCAGGCTTCACTACTGGCTAACACAATTCGTTCACTATTGGACATGCTACTCAGCGAAACGGCAGCCGTGCGCGAAGAAGCACGCTGTTTACTACGTCTACTGTCGCATCAGTTGAGTCGGCCCTTGTCCGTCCTACTGGCCCCGTACTGGCGTCCCATATTGGGTCACATACTGCCTCCCCAACCGCCACTTCGTCTGCCTGATTTCCCAGTTTCCACACAGTTAGTTGTTCTGGTAAGTTTTCGTAGTCGATAGCATTTGAACTTGATCCCGCACAGTGCGGATAGTCTCTCAATCGTCCGTTTCTGGTCACCCAACACTCTGAACTCCTAAACTGATTTCGGTTGTGGACAATTTCACTGCATATTTTTCTGTTCACCTTGATGATGGTACATTCACACCAATAAGGCTGTAAGTGTACAGTTCACAGTCACACAGTATCCCATCTCTGATCATAGTATGGGACTCGACAGTCCGGTCGAAAATTCACACGAAGCCATATATTACGACATCTAGCATTGTCCTGAGTGGACCACAATGCACTTTTGGGAGGACTAAATTGTCACTCTAGTGACCCATCGCAAAACTTCAGCGACTTCAGCTCACTCATACACTGGGTTGATCCCCATACAGAGTGGGAAAATTACAAAATGTTCATGTGGTTTAATGTCATCGTCTGTCTGACGGTTCGAATACCCAAATGCTTTTCTGCATTCTTAAACAGAAATCTTGGTAGTAGTTTGTGCAGTAGACTGTTATGTATGCTGAGTTTGTTGGTCGATAGAACGCACGAAAAGCACAAAACTAAGACTATATCAACTCAGCTCTATCCAGTGCTCTTGAATACAAAGTACGAATGATAAAGTATACAATTATCCAATAGTTCGGCATTGATCGTGAGTTGCTTGTTTTGTAGCTAGCTGCTATTGGAATTCCCCGAAAATACTGAAGATCTCTAGTTAGCTATGCTTCCCGTCAATCCATGCATATCACTCTGTTTTTCTTCCTTTTCGGTTTTGATGAATAGGAGGCTAACTACTTTTTCGGTCAGCCGGAAGTTGGGCGCAACAAATCAAGAACCGGTGTCGTTGCGAACAGCACCGCTTCTGCATCCTTCGATTTGCAAGTCGGTGGAGCTGACTTGCTGCGATATGACATTTCACGTAAGGCTGATCGCCTTTTCCTTGTCGACGTTCGAGCAATTCTGACCCAAGCGGATCCGATCAGTAACACCTTGTCGTCCGTATCCGATTCAAGCCCTGCTGCACCAACTGCGTCACCACTACCTCCAACAGTGGTTACATCTGGTCAGTGCACCGCCACGAGCGGACCCTCGTCCCATGCAGTTGGAACTAGACAGGTAGGAATGGGTTTACGAGGAGCCATTCCACAACCTGCCATGCATAGATTGAAATCTACTGACTTGCGTGTTGCTGCTTGTCGCGTTCTATCACTAACTCACTATTTGACAGCACAGAAGCTGCAAAACCTGTCCACTCTGTTCAAAGGTAACTGAAATCCTGTTTGCACACTTGTGATTTTTGGACGTATCCATATCACACCCCTTTTCACGATAAATGCGCTGCATGATACGGATAATCCGAGTGTGTCTGTTATACTGCGTTGTTTTCTTTAACACTGTGTTATCAATCCAGCTCTATGTGTGCAACCGTTAACTCGTACGATCGTGGTTTGGTTTTGGCGGTTGCCTCAATACATCAGATAACATTGAAAGAAAAATTAAAAATCTACAAGGCAGAAAGACGACAGAGAATCAGAAACATTTCGAGCGGAGTATTTTCCGTTTCAGTTTTTAAACTATTAACCTTTCGATTACATACTCCCATTTTTCTTCCTACCTCAAAGCATCGTTAGCCCGAAAGAGAAAGAAAACGGAAAATGATGAAAGACCGACTGCAAATTAATAGACTGAAAAACCACACAGAAAAGTGACTGTTTGAAGTACAAGAACGCCTCTAATCGCAACAATAAACCTTATTGCCTATTGTATCCAACCCTCATCTGGGGACTGGGTTCGTGGACCTGGGCACTACAAAACCTTAACCCATCGTTCAGTTTGTATTATATGAATGCAGTTTTATGATTGTATTCCATTTCCATCACATGTGGCTACTTTACCATGCCAATATGCTAGAGACTTTTTATTATGTGCACTAATTATGAGGTTTGTGGAAAAGGCATACAGCATCTTTGAAAGCACATTACGCTGTGGAAATTGGTAACGACGGCAGTGACACCGGAAGCCGCATTTAATCACGTAAGGTCTCCGTAAGTCAGGTATGGTAACGAGCCGGGTGACAGCGAATTACCTAATACCGTTGTGCCGTTATAGGACAGAGCGACGTCTTTTTGCCATACTGTACGAAAGTTACCATGACCAATGGTAATTACGGATACGGAAATTTGTCGAACCCTATACGTGGAACAGAGCAGCGAACTCTGCCCCCTAACTGTTATATGCAGTGTTGCATCCATGACTGTGCCGAATACAGTAGCATAATCCTTTAATCCAATGGATTGGGAATAACTGGCGGTATGTTGGTATAACGTTTTAATTCAAATGGACTAACTCACAAAGTGGTTGTCTCTTACCGTTAGGTGTCCGTTTTCAAACAGTGAGGGAATTTTTTTGCACAACTACAGGTCCTCAGTTGTTTTTAATCTTCCCACCACTCGGTGGTATGTTTTTGAAGAACTAAAACCGAAAATATTTGCGCTTTTTTGGTCGAATAGGCTGGTAGAATATATTTTGATAAAAATTTTGTTTGCAAATTGATTTTCCAGCCGATTTGGTTTGAAGAAACTAACTTTCACGGTTATGCCATTTTGTCTTGCTGTCGTACTTTGTGATTTCACTAACGACAGTTATCGCCAATGCGCATTCATTCGTGCAGGTATCTGTTCGGAGCAGGAGATAATACACGAAGAAGCATTCGCATGTCTGAAGGAGTTTGTCAGTCACACGTCGATTGATATTGAGCTTCGGCATGCAAATGTCAAACCCATCTTGCAAAATGTCCGGCAAACCACCCATTTACGATTGAATACAGCTCGCCAATTATCTTACTGTGCCCAACTATTTCCAAGCACATTTAGTGAACGACTCTGCGATGCGATCTATGTGAGTTGTACGACTAGAATATCTTGTTTTAAATTTGGTCGTTTATGACGGAAGAACTTGAACCAGAAATTGACTTCGCGCCCGGGACGATCTTTTATCTGAATCCGCTACTACAAGGAACACTGTCCTTCATCATCTTTTTCACCGCTTTACCGTAAAATTTGCTTCCTAAAATGACTTTATCTTCGCTTGGTACCACCAGCATATATCTATATTCAAACTGTAAGCTGCCTCATTTTGAACGCTTGGAATATATTGTACATCCTAGTAAGGACTCAGGTCGTTTTTACCTCAGTGGCTATTATGCCTGACCTTTTGGAAAACTGTCATCTCAAACTGCTGCAGATTACCCCCTCTCTGGTATCGTGGACTCTTGAGCTATATGATATTTTGCTCTTACTTCCAATATTCATTGAGCATACAGTGAGAAGAACACGTTTTCTAATCCTAGAACAAATGCGACGGTTGCTTGTTCATGTACAGGCAAACGTGAAGTCTTTTTCATATTTTCTTATTTCAGTCACATCTGACCGCACTGGTGGATAATCTGCCAAATCAGCAAAACGTGTCCTCCATTTTGACGCTTGTTCCCCCGGTAAGCTTTCGCAGCTTGTGCATATATCTTTCGCGAATTGTTTCGCGCTTCACTCCCTCTTACTCTGCGTAAATGCTTTATTTGTTTTTAACTTTTCCTAGATAATTATTTATATTGTGAGATTTTGATTGTTATATTTTACTCCAGTCTTCGTTATCTCCTGATTATTCGACGCAACTTAGTTCTGTTTATGGCTACTGCAGAGCTCTCTGCGTTTCACTTTAGTTTTATCAGACCATCGTGTGAGAACACGCATCGATTGCTGTTCAGTCTCTAATCTGTTTAATTATAAATGCGAGGATTCATGTTTTTTAATGTATACTCCGGGTAATTTGAAGATATCCGTGTTATCAATGATTGGAATAGCAATACGGACATTGACCACTAGCAGCTTTGCACAGATAGGGACTGCCAATGGGTACTGGATTGATTTTATACTCAGATTACACGGCTGAAGACAAGGGAAGGTCTACAGCAGCTGGAAGACTTGTTGGGTTTTACTTACACCTCATGTGTTTATATGCTATAATGTATTTGAACCAATAGCATTCAAGGAGTAGTTGGAATCCACGACCGCCTGTCGCCATACTTGTTATTGGTTGGTTGTCTGCAAGGAAAACAGCCGAGCTGTACCGAACTGTATCATTTGCACGTGGACTCAACACAGTATCCTGTGGCACTCCTCACCATAGCTTTCCTGTATGGGATGCGATTCACATTTTCAAAATGTAAAATGCTGCCTCTACTTGAATATAAATCTTGTTCCTACAGCGATAAAATTGGATGGAAAGTTGTGCCCCACCAGGTGTTCGCTTGTTGGATGATGTTTCATTGCCTATTTAGAAAGGCTGATTGGCATCTGTAAATTTATGGCATCTTTGGTGTCTATTTTAACACCTGTTTATCGGGTAAAAGCTTACTTTACGCCGTGACAATTGAACTCAGATATGCATCCGCTGCCATCGGAAGACATGCAAGGATTGCCTTTGTCTGAGGACCGATGTCTTTTTATGCTTTTCCCATATATGGATGTTGAGTACCCGATGACAAGCTAATCCTTAATGAGGGGACTGAATCTGAGTACTTCTAGGTAGTTGGAATCAGTTTTGCTCGGTTATATATTGACTCTCGGTCTGTTCTGTTCTGCGAAGCTCGTAAGGACTCGGAAACGTAGTGAACGTACTCAGTCCGTGTTATGCCAGAAAATATGAAAACTCTAATGGGTGAAACATCCCGAGTGGATTGAGTTTAACTCCCGTCTTAGGATTCAGGGTATGCTCTGCACAAATGGCTTATTGGCGTTGCGAAAGCTGGCCGTACGCCCTAATCCAACTATTTGAAGACACACTACTGTCACAACGAGACTACACCTTGACGTGGTGTGACGGCTTGCGTGCCTCCGTGATCCAACGAGCTATACAGGTGGCTCATCTCAAACCAAAGATCCAATCATGCCTGGAAGGCCAATGGGTAGAGGCCTGACGAAGTAGCCTTCTTGTCCTCCAAGTTGGGGATTGATCTGAGTTAGCAGCTCAGTCGGAAAAACGAGTGGAAGACTAATTGAT
>LUCM01004690.1:74548-168839 GCA_008360955.1 Fasciolopsis buskii | reverse complement strand
CTGGAACAATTAAGTCACTTAATAGCGCAGTGGTTTCACATCTAGCACAGACTAACCACACCGTGAATGTGACGCAAGCTTTCCGGACCCTGTATAAGGTCAGAGGTCAACAATCCAGGTTGGCAAAGTGTCGCCTCTTGAGCACTGCGGAAGCTGTCGCAATCCGTCTTCACAGTCCTCCACTTTGTTCTCAAAAACAATTCGTGGTTGCGCTTCAACTCCCTTGGCCCACCCCCCCGTCCCAATACAAACCCTAGACAACAAAACAATTAACACCACAAATCCCTTCCCCACCCATATTTGTAAATGACTAATCCAATCCTTCCTATAGTGAAAATATTTTGTCAAAATATATATAGTGATGTAATGGCATGAGTACGAATCACTGAAAACGAGCTTGTTCGCCAACCTGTGTTTTCTCAATATGGTAATTTCCAATAAACGTCCAGGGTATTTATTAGTTGGTGAGTATTTCATTACAATTGAGCATAGTTTGTCAGAGGCTGTCATATGGTCATCCAACTCCTTCCTCATGATCAAAACAGCATGTCATTCTGGTTGATTTCAACCGTCCACGACTTCGTATGTACTTACATTCCGGCCAATGGGGATGATGCAATAATAGCTCGTCATGTGAAATAAGTGCATTGCCGAGCTACGGTTACCTGGACATGGTTCTGCCTTGATTATCAATGATTCAACCTCTCCATTGGTATGTAACATCTCTACCATGTGAAATATCTGATAAAATGTTGAAACCATAAAATTTTATGAAAAACTTCCTTTATTAAACCCTGAACGTTTTGTCTCATTCGGATGGCTGAAATCGTTTTGTTGTCAAATTCAGAAAAAATTACAAATATACTAGTACAAGTGAAATTAATCCATCCCTGATAGTCTGAGAAAATGCCGGCAAAACTTCCGTGGTTTTCATTCTTCTCTCGACTCTGATTGATCTTGGGAATAGAGTCGAATCTGATAAAGTCAATTCTCCAAACTCACTGTTTGACGCCAAACGAATTTTACTCTGTACAAAGTCAGTGTGCTGCTTGTAGCCTCGTTTGTTTCTCCACAATCACAGACCTTTGTCCTGTAGGAAGAAGAGAACTCCTTTTTCAAACACTACTCCGTCTGCTTTGGCGGTTTATTCCATAAACATGACACCTGATTGACTGTAACGTTTCTTGGCATCACGACAAATAGTCGAACGACAGATGCCCAAAATACTGTCATCCATAAATCTCATTTTCAATAGTGTCAACTGGCAAGTAATGTGAAATCGGCACTACTTATCAAAATACGCACAGACCATGGAGAGGTCACAGGCTGAACAGAATGACAAAACATCTTTCGTAAAACTATGTCTAGAGCACTCCTTCTGATCCCAACCTAATTTATTCCGACTCTATCTTTGACGGCCTGCCTAGAACAAACAAGTGGCATTTTTACTTTTGTCCTTAAAGGGCAACTTTAATATTTCAGCTTCCTAGAATTTTGTGTCCACTCTGTTCGTTTCACGTTTCATTTCGTCCCGTAATTTGAATGGTGAAACCATTGGTGACTATCATCCGACTACTAAACTAACCTAATTCATTTTCTCGTTCCATCGAACCTGCCCCCATCAGTTTACGATGAAGTTTACGGCAACCAGTCGTTTAAAACCGGGGCAGAGGTGGCCATCCTCTCGTCAAATATAGTGATTACCGGTGATGATACAAGCGAGTCCAACCAGTTTGGTGGTCGTATACTGGTCTCAACAACTACCATTGGAGATACTCTTGTCCTCGGTCAGATGAAACTCGCCGGTGAGTTCGTAATAATGTTTGCTGTTGAGAAATGTCCTATGTTGTGTTGTATTCATCCGCCTTACTGGGATGTTGTATGCGTGCCAGTGAGATAAACTGATTTTTCTCTTCTCAGTCCGTGGGCATGTAGTTCTTCCAAACCCGACTGATTGGTGGTCCGTGTCAATCACACCACACCAATATTAGTCCTGAAGATCAAGCGTAATTTAATATAAAACTTCGGCATTGTTTCAGTTTCGTCTGCTTAGTTCTGTACAGTGGTATTTGTTAATGGTTTTCAGACATCAAGAACTGACATGTGACCAAGGTAAAAACGAATTTCAAAATGCTTCAGTGAAAGGCTGGTAAGCTTAATCGAAATGAAACAATTCAAGGTCGGATCAGACTATACGAAATTCTCGTATATCAATTGATTTCTTTCAGTAATACCACGAACGTAAAATCTGCTGTCGGTCATTTTTGAGCCATATCGATAGATAAACTAACATTTTTCTATCGTGCAGGCCTAGTTTGATTCAAGTATCCATACAAATTATTAATACATCTAACGCACCCCACACTACCATTTCATTGCCAAGTTCAGATGAGTTTCCCAATGCAATATATTAACCCGGTCGTTTCTGTTCTATACATGATAGGTGTTCTTTTCCAAAACATGGGACAGTCCGCCTACCTATCTGACAGGGACGCTCGATATCCGGTGGCCTTCTTAGATGTCGGTGACCTTTTTTCCAGTAGCTACCTCATATCCAATATCTTCGAAAACTCGTTCTCGACTGTAGTCGGTGTCCACGCAACCAACGGTTTGGCGATCCAAAATACTGTGATCTACAAGGCAAGGGGATCGGGTGAGGCCATCTTTTCATGTATCTTCTTGTACTAAAATTGACACTGCTAACTGGAAACGAGAAAAATCTCGCTATCCATCAAACTCTGAGAATCATTTTTCTAATTGCTTACTTCGCTCAAAAGTGTACTTGATGGAGTTCATCTCTGTAGCTGCTAGGTCGGATCGGAACTTACACTCTTGAAGATTGAAATGGTATAGATCAGCATAGATGGTGTGGCGAATTTGGCCTTCTCGATTCTACTTTGTTCTTTGCAGTGAGCGAATTAAATAATTCATCAAGTGGCCACCAATAAATATTACTGATCATGATTTCACCAATGTCGTAAGTAAACTTGAACGTCGAAGACCGACGCATTCTGTTTTCATAAATGTGCACTTCTTGAGTAGTTTGTGTATGTTCCCGATGCCATTTAGTTTATCCTTAACGCCGAGGTAGCTGGTTAGCAAGATTGAGTCGAACATTTTTAATTAGACGACCGACGTCATACATTCTGTTCCAATAAATTAATCTTGTTGTTCGTCAAGCACTACTCGCCCCAGGGTTTGTCAAATTCGAATAACCTTAATGAAAATGTTTGTCAGTTCGCAAATTAAATGAACTGACGAACTTCCGAATGTGAAAGTCAAGCGGTCGTGCATCTTCAAGCAATTATAAACTATCCAATTGTTTGCTTCCGATAGATGGTATGGTTGTTTTTCAGGCGCTGTAGATCACCATTCAGCTCACAACATTTTTCACTCTTTTTCAGGTATCGCTCTCGAAGGTACTGGCCATCAACTCATTCACAGTGTGATCATTCAGGCCGGTTGGTCTGGTAGTACCTCCTCGGGACTCGAGCTTCCCTCGCCGGATATTGTATTCCAGGCCGGTGTAAACATTCAGGCTGCTCCGGACACAGCGATGCGCGATGTTGCTGTGGCTGGTGCCCAAAGCATAGGCTTGATGTCGAAAGGACTCAACTGCTCGGAAATTCTTGACACCTACTGGTAATTACGTGTATCGCGAGACAGCATTTTTGTGTTCGATTGTTTTTGCCGTTAGGAAATATTTATCCCTAAGTTGCATTTTATCGCAAACCTAATAGGTCTGTCGTTCATCTGGCCCCGGGACGAAATCCAAATATACGGCCTTCTTAAGAAAAAATAATAATAATAATAATTGTTTTACTTCTGTTGTTGATTCAGGAAGAGAACTTTAAATGACTTTTGTGTTCGTGGTAGATTCCTTAATAAATAAATTTATGGAATTATTCACTATTTGATAGCAATTAATTTGTTCTTAATCTTTTGATTAGGCGTGATGTGGTTGTTCATTCGTGCATGATCGGTCTTGTCATCACCGACTCCCAGTCCTCCTGCAACATGGTTGCTAATATCAAGGTGTACTCGACGACAGAATTCTCCGTTTACTGGCGTGTATCAAGCTCGATTGTAGGCACACAGATGAAACTTGTTGATAATCGTGGTGGTAAGTTGTCTAGTAGCTTGGTCTCCACGTATTTTTTACTATCTACCTATTCGTGACTAGGCGGGTTGTGAATGATAGCCAGCAAATTTCGCTGAATCATCACCAATTAGGGCTTGTTCTCTTTTAATCAGGAAGACCATTTCCAGTTTCTCTGTTTTTGCCGATCCACCATTATTTACTTTTATTAACCTAGAGAAGATTGCAGTCCATCCGCAAATCTGAGCCGCTCTGTTGTACCTTACTCATAAACTGACTCTTTAGTTTGATTCTGTATTTCCCTCGCGATTCTTGACCTCTCCAAGCGGGTACAACCAATGACAAAAGAAATTAGCATTCGAATTGGTCAACTTCCATTACAATGAAATTTTGAGATTCACTTCTTCCTAGGGGATGATATTGAAAAACCAAAAGACTATGAGGAATCTGTGGATAACAAATAAACTAATGATAACTTGACGGAAAAAATAAGTCTTTTAATTTTTCGTTGACACTTTGATCACAGTGAAGCAAAGCCTCAACTATGACCTGGCTTCAGCCAAATAAGTCGATCACCTTTTGCTCACCAGGAAGCTTTGATAATCACATGAACCGTCACGATTTAGACCAGCCAGTTTGATTGTCGGATGCAAAAAGGTTACTCACATTCTCTGATGCTTGACGTTTTTTGCCATCCTGATTGTGGACACCGAATTCATCCAATGGTCAGAATAGGTGTTCACCAGACATATACCACTGTTCCAGAATCAAATTTTTGCTCCACTTCTCCGGCAATTACTTCAATACTGCTGTCTAACCAAGGTTCTCAGCTCTAGAATTTCAACGCAAAGATCAAAAGCAGTTCTATAGAAACTGTGCACAAAATTGCCATCTGGTTGCTATGTCTAGAAGAAAGTGGGAGTTAGGTGGCATTTCACTCTCAGCTCTGGTGTCCCAGTTTTCGGAAATATTTGTCCAAATGAACGATTTCTCCAACAGACCAAATTGCCCTTAAAACAGAGCCCGGCATTTTAATCCAATCTGCTCCCGATTTGCGTTTACAGCTCCCATGAAATCACATTTTCATCTTTCTTCGAAAACTCGCCTTCTGACTAATAGTATGTTCCGTCCGAGCAAAAGGTTAACTTCTCCTTATTTTTGATTCAAGTTTACCTCTACAAGTTTGCCGGTCAAAATCCTAGAAGAAACTGACGAGAATAGTCTTTCGTCAGTCTACACAGCACAAATTAGTCCTCGGATAATCAGCCGAGCACCTTTATTTTATCTCGCAGGTATTTACCCCTATGTGGGAACTCCGGACAGTCGCCAACTGGCATTGCATCAAAAGACGGTACAAGTACGAGATTCTTTACTAGTTGGACATAGTGGTCTGCAGTCATGCTCGGATGCTTTGCAAGCGTCATCTGCCGTTGGATTAGAAAAGTACGGCGGAATTTATTCACCCGCTGGCGGCCACATTGGAATCGTGAGCCCGCAATTCCTCAGTAGTTTGGGCAATATCTTAACGACAAATTTCGTGGATTGGTCCTCCGAGTTCTCACTCGGTGGCGGTTCTTTCATCTTCAGTAAGTTGCGTGTCACAAAACCTGCAATCGACTTTGATTTTTTGCAAAGCAGTACAACTAACTTACAAATTGGCGTTTATCGACACCCATTGATTTTATTTTGAATGAAATCTAATTACTAAGAAAGAAAACCAAATAAGTGGAATATTTCTTTTCTGTGTAGCTTTACCTTGCACTGAGATGGCGATCTTCAAAAGCGCTGCTTGATAGACCTGGAATTTACAAAAGCGAAAAATTCAATTTGAGTCAAATTCCACCAAGAGGATCAGACAGCATCAATAATTGCACAACCAGGCAAGTATGATGCCAGACAGCTCCTCCCGAAGAATAGAATTGTCCACTGTGTTCCGTGATTTCCCAACATAGTCAAGTTCATCGGGGCCATTCTTACACTTGTGAAGTCCCGAGGCACTGCGGGGTTCCAGCCTCTTTTCGAACCGGATAAAAGAATCCTCCCTCAAAATGTTCTTCATCAGTCAACTCGGGACGGGTCATTTCGGTAAACTACAGTATGAAATCTCATAGCTTCAAGCAACACAAAACAGATCTTCTGTTTTTTTTATTTCAAGTCCCACCGATACGGTCGCCAAAAAAGTCTGAACAGGGGCACCAATCATCAAAACGGTTGACTGATCAACACGGAAAGTACAAAACACAAAACTAAAACGAGACGAAGCTCAGCATAAACATATACACATTATGGCCAAAACATTATGGCGGTCTACAGGATAAACGTGACCTTGAGAAAAAAACATTTTGTTCTAATGCGAACTGCTTATAGCTGATATTCATCGTAACAAAAACTACATGTGTACATGTACATGTGCGCAATAGTCCGCGTATGAGTATGCGGACTCTAGCACCAACTCTTATCAAACCGAAGAAATAAAATGGACGTTTATGCTACCAGAAATTCACGAAAATTCTAGCACTTTGTCAACTATCCAATCAATTGATTAATTTTGTTGCAATCTGCCTTGTGATTTTAGATCCTGCCTGCTGCATCAATATACTGCAATCATTTTTCCAATTCAAGTATGATTTGACTGAGATCCCGAATTATCTTTAATTCCTTTCTGAAATTTTACCTCAGTCTGGGGACTTAATTGCTTATGGTTTTTGGATTCACACCGAAAAAGGAAAATTTCACCTGGTTAAAAAAATAATTAGATTACTAGGGAATGTTTCCGAACGGATTGCCAATGACCAGCTGACACTCGGCTTAATTTCGCTATTTCAGGTCGTACCTATCCCTAGGTGTATTGGATAATGCAGTACTAAACAACTGAGCAAACTGCTATTGCCAGAAACAAATAGACGAACAATGCCCAAAACATGCCCTTGTTAGTGAATTGAAGTTATTTCGGGTTATGCCTACTTCTTCTGTTAATTTTATCTCTGTTGTCAGATGTAATGTGACTACTTGTGCGATCGCGGAGCAACCATGACGAGTGGTACCACGAAGATTTCATGTAATCGACACTGTTTGAGAGCACAATCTGCTATTGCATGCTAAGTGACTAAGTTTATAACGTTGTTATCTTTCGGATATTGAGTTATTTATTATTATCCCTTCGAAATCAAAGCAACTGACTAATCCAATGACTGCGTCCAACTTTCTCAACAATCCAGACACAACTGTGGCCAAGTATGGGACCATTTGCCAAGATCAACCGGACGTATTTTGGAGAACAGATACAGTTAACGAGGATGGAATTCAACCAACATACTTTTCAGGAATCACGATCATCGACTCAAGTCCGGAGAACATCGTTTACTACGACAGGCCTAAACTGAGGTACGTTCGGATCATCTAGGAACATACGAAATGCTCCAATGTGTTTCCTGTCCACGTGTGAAAGCTCTCAGTTGAACGTCTTGATGCATGAAAAGCCACCATTTCGGACCTCAAAGATGAGTCCGGTGAGATACGGTTAAGTCTCCTTGTGTGAGATGTAGTATCCTTACCTAGAATTAAGCAGCTGGACGCAGATCTTGCGCCCCTATATTTGGAATACTGCCGTAGAGCGCTTCTGATGCTTCTCTATTTTTAATCGTAAAACTCCATTCAGTAAGGATTCCATCAGCACATTTTACAGTAGTAACCGTTTGATGCACGTTAACCAATCCGTTACAGGTATTTGTGCTCACTGTTGCGAAAGCGGAACAAAGATTTGTCACGAATGAGATAAGCACGTGGAATAATTACGTCCCCTTCACTATTTGCCGTGGCATCAGTTTGCCTCAGGTATGTAGATCAGTAAGACAACACACAATTGTGGCGTTCCGATGCTGTAAATTGGGCCGTTTTTTCTCTTTTCCAAAGGTCAACACTGTCGGGCCGGGACCAGAGATCACACAGGCTATTTGGAAGATGCTCCAGTTAGTTGACGGGCCACTATCATGACCGCCGCGAAAGTGAATTATGAAAATGAACATCCGGTTTTAGGTAACCACTACGTTTGTGATAGATATCAACTAGCCACGTTTAGGTGGTCGTTTTGCCTCACAGATCACTTTCCAATAGACTGGAAGATTCAACTAACTGCGATCCGAAGATTGCCAAGACATATAACGTATACATTTTAAGGCGGTATATTGCACCCATATTTACTATATGCATATATATAAATGGGTTACATGTGTAGAATAAATAATAGACTCTGATAAATTATATGAAAGGAAAAAATGCGGAAATTGCGCTTTTATAGTGACTGGGAGAAACTTGGGCGAATGTCATTGGGGTTAACAGAAATCTTTAATAATTGAAAGTTTTCTTCCCTTTCCATAACAAATTATCTGAACCGAATTCGATAATTTTTCTCCCCGTTCTTATTTGATCTCAACTCAATTGACAGTAACGTGGTCCTCGCGAGATGTGGTAACATGGAATGTGATGGGTACAAGAAGATCCTCGTTATGGACAAAGATGGGACGTTGTTTGGCCAACCAACTACCATTCTACCGCAGTCGGAATGGCAGTGGGATAAAAATGCTTTATACGGGATTGGAAATGCAAAGATCCCCGCGCGGATGACAGCTCATCCGGACGGTACAAGCGTTGTTGCGGACAAGCAGTGGCCTCGGAAAGGTATTCATAGCTTATTTGTAATGGTAGCAGTATTATGTCCGGAGCGTGATATCTGTTTACATTTTTGTGCTGTTTTCACTCTATAACAACGCAGATGGAAATGCCTAATGTGGACTGTCTAACATCATTGGACAAGATGAACTAAGTTTTTCCTATTGCTTTTGCATCAGGCGTGATACGGGACAGTTCGTGTCAATATATGAGCACCATGCAAGCGTACAAATGTGGCACGGCACTGGATCACCGAGTCCTGTTGATCGAGTCACTGGATGAAGATCGGATTATCCGGAGGCTAGCTCCAGTGGCATTTGCCACCGATGGCCTTGAGGTGAGTGCGTTCTCAACGAACATAATCTGTAACACAATCAGAGTAGGAGAGGGGTTATTCGTGAGTTTCTTCATGAACGAACTACTGTGACTTGAACATCTTAGCTACTAAACTCAGGGCAAACGGCTTGTTGAAATTTACCACACAAGGTCGCCCTTATTCATCAATGAGTTCCAGTGCAACCGGCTGTTGGTACAAACAATCGACCCCAACCAACAGTCGACGCAAATGCAAGCTGCCTAAGTACGACGAAAGCTTTGAGCATGACATACAGAGCATGACTAATTGGCACGTCCTAGTAGTACATGTGGCTCATGAAGTTATTCGTTGTGATGTGAACGCTCAAACGATCATTAGGAGACCATGAAAACACTATGCAGTTGTTTTATCCTTGTTGCTAATCGTCATTAGTGCCTATCCACCGCGCATCCCAACTGGGATGCGAATCCGAGACTAACTAATGCTATTTAATTTCCGCTAGAAAAAGCCAGCACTGTAACTGAAAAAATTCAGCCGAATTTTAACTAACCAATCAAATCTGTGATGTGGGTTTGAATTCAGCCTCTCGTAACAGCGGCATTTAACGAACACTTAGGGTTGGCGACATTACCGAGGTTGGAATATATTTTACAATCTCATTTACCGCGGTCGCTTAATCTAGCATCTTTAGTTGGACTTCTCGACTCTAGTTCAGGCCCACTCCGCTCAATAAAGCAAGAATGACCAAATGCTCTCTAGTCACCCAATACAACAGTTTTTTTCATTTTTTTCGTAATCAAACCCTTTATATTAGGTACACACACGATAAAACTCATTGGCCGACTGTTCTCCGTCTCTCCAGCCGATTGTTTCTTCATTTGTTTTTGCTCCGATCGCCGCCTTTGCTCGACTCGGAAGGTATCATGAAAAGTGCGTAGACCACTTTTCTTTGTGTCATAGTTAGCATGACCGGTTGGCTCCCCACCTTGCCTCCGAGCTTGCAGTCGTTCAGGTCTTTGGACCGTGCGTCATTTACTGGATTTCCGACGAGCTTGTTGGACTGTCCCGTTTCCTACACCTGATCGACCCTGCCACATGGTTGGTGTTGCCGCAACAAAGCGCCTTTGCACTTTTGAAACCAGCTCGTAGCCTCACCTCACAGACTGCATGGGAAGACCCGTAGAACCAGGAGAGGTTTTCGTGAGAATCCAGCGCGAAAATGCTTTGTCACTGGTTCGTGTGGTGGTCAAGCGAACAAGGTCGCAGAGGCTGGACGTGAGGGTGGCAACTTTGAGTCTTCACACTGCCGGTCAATTTTCCCACTTGACAATCACATGTTGGCCGCGGGGCCCTTCCTAAAAATGACGTACACCGTCGTGCCATCAATACAGGAAGTAAAGACAAAAGATAAGGAAAAGATGTGACATCCGTCAGGAAGCTCCTAGACCACAATTAAAAGGCTGGCAGAACATCGATTATCCTCGCAGCGGCACGAATTCGACTGAGTGGAAAACATTGATCACGGATCCGTCCACATGATATCTCACGTAAACTAATAACAAGGATTGAGTGACAATAGAGCTCTCAGTCTGAAGTCCAACTGACTTAACATCCAAGAAAATCAAGAGGCAATATGCAACGGCGATACATGATAGAAATCCAGATCACTGCCAATGTCTGCCAAAGATTTCAATGCACGAATCGATAAAAAGTGATAAAATGTTTGAGTCTTTTAAGTTACCTGTGCAATGGACGACCTCAGTGATGATAAGAATGTGGCCCGTACCACGTAATAACCGAACATTGTGATGTTGAAGAAGGACTAGATCAAAAATGGCCCCATGTTGTAAGTCGATGTATACTGTAATAGTCGTGGACTTTCCTCAGCATCTGTTCCATTCATCCATTTGATTGATTGATAATAAAAGTGGTGTCCAACATGTTCGTGTCAGCTGGCTGACTTAATATTAATCAGTAGTTCGTGAGGATCTCTCCTGTGTGAATTTTGGACTTCTTGAATTCGTGTGCTTCGACCATACATTTTGATCAGACCTCCCTGGGCTGTATAAAGCAAAACGCTCGTGATTGCTTTGTGCTCTGGCTACCGCACACATGTGACCGAAGAAAGGAATGGTTAATGTGAGGTATATTTTGAACTGATCAGCCTGACTAAAACAGGTGATCAAGTGATCGAAGATGCTGTGCGTAATTTGTGCTGTAAAACTCGGAGATGGTAGAATGCAATTCCTTTTCTAGAAGCAGCAAGGAATTTGGCACTTGAGATCGACCAAATCACGACATAGCTTTCACTGAAACACAGCATCCAATAATAGTCGTGTCTCATTGGAATAATCAGGTTAGAGTAGAGTAGGGGCGTGCTCCGGTTTGCGTTACAAGCTACTGGGAGTGCAAAATCAAATATCCATACCCTGGAATTATACCCAGGCATTCACAACGTATCCCACTCACTACGATGCGGCCCACGAGTGGCGGAATTCCGGCAGTAATTCGTAGCCAGTTCATGAACAGACGGTACTTTTATCGTGCATTAATAGCAATGTCTTTCCAAAAACTGATAACTGTGTGAATAAGTTATTCCTGTGCCTGAGCATTCTCGGATAACTCTGAAATCACGCGAGCAACACATTCATATCTATTTGGGCGTTCACCTTTTCGCTATCTTTCTCTGGTCCAGATTTGGTCCTTGGCATTTCTTCGATTTTGTGATGTCACTTTTGCCTTTTCATCCGACCCTTGTGCAAAATCAAGGCCGTGTTCGACGGCCGAAATACCACTCCTTAATCGCACTGTAATACGACGTTACTGCTAACATCGAATATTCTGTAGCAGTTTTAATAACAGTAGAAATATGCAATGTGGTTGGAAATAGATTAGGGAAATTGTCAGTTTGCAGTCATGTCAGCTCACATCTCTAGGACTGTGCGTGTGTATGTTTGCGTGCGTTTATGTGTAACTGAGCCATTTGTCGCACGATCAGGTAGCAAACCACTGGCTGGATGACGACAAGTGGGCCAGGGCAGGTTCAGAGTCTGAACAGATTGTTTCTGAGCCCACAGAGCAGGGAGCTACAAACGGATACTTACGGTTTCCGCTGTTTAAAACGCTACGCTTGACAGTTCTTGGTTGTCTTCTGCTGGCCATGTAGACGGTACGAAAAGCATTTACTACGTTCACCGAATGAGCTGATTTGACAAGGTTTAAACGCATACAAAAACAATTTGTTCAGACTCTGAGACTGCTCTGGCCCAGTTGTCATCACCCAACAAGTGGTTCACAACCTGATAGTGTGACAAATTGATCTACCGCGCACAGCTCTTTACAAAAAATGAATGACACGATATCCTGTTGAATTCATAAAATTCCAAGTTATTTTAAAAAGACAAGTTAAGCGTGTGCCATTTTACAATAAATTCTTAATTACACTGACGTTTCGTGAAGGAAATTTTGTCCGACAACCATGACGTCAAGAAATTTGGCCATCAGCTCCACTGTTTACTGAACACTACGCCACTGCTTACTCCACATACTTTCAGAAAATGTGAGACGATCTGTTATCTTTTACTTGCCTTAGAAATGAAATAATTTACACCACTTTTCACGAAGAAGGTTGAGGCCAATAAAGTGTTTCCAAGTGGGGTAGCTGACTGCCGTTGGGAGAATTTGAAACCCGCGATCTTCAAGTCCAAACACAACGAACTTATCAGCCTGAACACCACCGGTCATTAGATTGTTCATCCAACATAATGTCCATTGCCATTTTCTTTTCTTTTTCCGTTCAATATCCGTGTAACGTGATATAATGCGAAGACGAACTATTTGGATTTACTCAATGGACCGGCCGATCACGGGACTTGCACCAGCCCTGACTGTGTGCGACGTCTCAGTACGTTTATCGCGTTTGTGGCCCGGAACAAGAACTTTCTTCTATACTATACTGCTACTCCACCGCAGAGTATTCGCTTACAAATTCTACAGCCAGACTCGACCTACGGAATCCGCGTCGGTATTGACTACTCGTTGAAGGGGCGACTGGATGTGTACGCGGACGGACAGTATGTGCTCCCGCTAAACGGAGCTCATAACGATCAGGTTAGTTAATCATTAGAGCAGCTTTTACCGATTAAAATGTTTATCCAAGATTTTTGTTAAGATGTGAAATTACGAATTCGCTGATGATGATTTAAAAAAAAAGTTAAATGAACAAAATAATGATGAAAGCGAATAATGAACGAATCCAAGACCATTAATCGACAAGAAAACGATATCACTTTGTGCGTGTAAGTGAATTTCTGACCGTTAAATATGCAGCCCAATGACCTGAGTTCTCCACTTTTCCTATTCTACCACTCACTAACAAGGTGTAAATAAATCTTGGTTATTTTCTGTTTCCACTCCTGGTATTTTTCACGTCTGTGCCTGCACAAATAGAAACCAATTTCTGGAGTGAAATTTCACCTTACCAATTAAGTGAACATGTTTATTCTACTTCCGGAAGTCACAATTCTCTGGTTGGCTACGTAAAACAATGGGGTCGGAGATGAACGCCTGATCGCCCCCGGGCAATCGAGTCACAATAAGTAAAATGTTTGTGCAGTGTTGATTTTTTCTCATGGCCGAAGCGCGTCACTACAAACCTCTCGCAATCTCAGCCAACAACATTTCTATTTCCGTTCCCGTTTTTGTTTCGATTCTTAATACGTCAACCAAAGCAACCTTCGTCAGTGTAATTCACATTTATCGTTTGAATTATCTGTGACGGTCTACCAATGAGCTTACCGGAACCAGTCGATTGAACATCACGAGGAGCCCATTTCCCGACCTCGGGCACGGTCACTATGGCGCACAGAACTGTTAATTCTGCGGACTTCGTACCTAGAGTCCTTAATGCACAATGAATTGGCGCATAAAGTCCTGATTCTCTGGGAACAGTGAAAACCTAGACTGTCTTGGAATATGGTGCTGTTAACATAGAAGTTGCATGGACTCAAAACGTATACTAACATCCAGTTGTTAGGTGTCTAGTTCACAATAAATTGTTCGAAGACATTTCAACATAGTAAATTAAACAAAACAGCATTTAGATGTGTCTGCCAAGGTCTTGTCTGGAAGAATGAAGGAATCATAGATCTGGTCATTGGCTGTCCCAAGGGTTAACCGACAGACGGGGATAAGCACAAATCACAAACGAGTACAGAACAAGACAAATGCGTGCAGTTGTGTACGCATGGGTACATGGACGAACTGCTCTCGAGGAGCGAAGGTCAATAAGCGGGATATGGCTAGATTCCCAATTGGGCGAAGCTAGTGCTACTGGCACATATTTATTTATGTTGTTCATGCGCGACTGTGACCGGGGTACCGGCAGAGAGGGAGGTAATTAAGAGGTCACCAGTAACGATAGGGAGGTCACATACACAGGTGTGAAGTCTTGTGTGTGCGTGTGTGTGTACAACAGTGTATAAATGTTAGTCAGATCCAGGTCCGTGCGTCCATTTCGTGGCAAACGTGGAATTGTTCGTAGGCGTGCGTGTTACAAAGGTCCGAGTCTCCAACGCGCTAAGGCTATCGATTACCCTACAATAGGTCGACAGCACGAATGAAGTGAATGCCAACAGCGCCTACCATACCAGGGATTCGCATCATGTAATGAGATAAAAGAGACAAAATCAACCATTACCTTAATTGCTAGGTTCGTTTGTGTTCCGTAGTAGTTCATTGTTCGTTCAAAGCCTTTTTTATCTTTTGCTTCCTTTATTAATGAAACAACATTTTTCAGGAAGGGGCCGCGGCCACCAGAGGGTTGCCAAGTGGGGAATTTGACGGACGGTGGGAAGATTCGAACCCGAGACATTCACGTCCAAACGCCACGACCCTATCCGCTTGGCCACCGCCAGCCTGGTCGGAACTATTGATTATCACCCAACGGTTAGGTCGTCGTGATTAATTCTTCTCGGGAAGAGTAACCCAGTATATCCGAAAAGCTAATCAGTTGCGGATTTTCCAACAAAACTTTTACTGAGTCTTTGCATTTTTCTGTTGATCGCACTTAAAGCTTTTTGATGCATCAAAAATCGGTATGTAGGAGAAACGATTGATGTGGGCTTCACTTCTTAACCCCTACGATTCTGAACTTGAAAAATGGTGACTTTGATTTAACCGGACAGGCAGCAGTATCATCTAGGAGAAAAATAATTTAGTATTCAGCCTCTTGTAGTTAACGGTGATGTGCGCAACAATGATTGTAAATCTCTGTTGGAGGCGGAGCTCGATTGGTTTGGGTCCATTTCTTCCCCAAGAGCAGTATTCTAATCAGACACTCAGTGACCAACAGTACATATTTAGAACATCAAATGACGAAGATGTGAGTGCAATCGTACGGAATTCGTAATGTGAAGGGGCACTGATCTCTGTTCCCAACCTGGGTGGGCCTAGCAAGCACAAAGCTTTGACCAGATAAAACACTACCGAATCAATAGATTGCACACATAGTTAGCTCATGTCCAACACGACGTTTAAATATTTTCCCGTGAAATAAATTGGATCGTGAATGCACCTCCGGAATTCGAAAGACTGAATGACTAAGACCGGAGCTCTTTGCATGGCGTCATGCACTCCGACGTCTGTGATTGATTAGTATTAAACAGGTCATCAACTTTTCCTGAAATACTTGCCAGAACAAAGCAACTTTAATCTCAATTTTTCCCTTCGTAACTTTGAATTTTTCATCATTTTAAAGTAGCCTTTGGTCACTGCAGATGGATTTATCAATCGGGTCAACCCATTCTCCTTGCTGTGAAAGTGACGTGTTGGCGACCAGTGATGCCTACTGTCCCACTAAGTTCCTACCCCACAGCCTCCTATCTGGCCAACTTCACAATACAAACGTTTTTAAGTAGCTCATCAGTGGATGACGGGAGAGTTACGCAACCTCTGCATCGTCCCCTGCGGTCAAAGCGCGAGTGATCAGGCCGACGGGGAGATTAATCCGTCAGTAGATCTATTAATTTTGCAATCCCAAAGGTAATCGCTGAGTTGACCTCCGGTCTAAAGAACAAGGTGTAACGAAGGCAACAAAACATCGACGGTGTTAGTTATCATCGTCTGTGAAGGAACTATGAAAGATTCGTGCTCACTTAAGCTCAAGGTGGCATACATTGCGATTGAAGTTTATGGCGTGCCGAGCCTCCTGGATAAATGTCATAAAGACACTCAAAACTCATTAAGACAACTAAAACTAAAGTTATTGTTATTCATAAATTGTACGGGATTTAAACCAATCCAAGGAAATCAAACTTTGGGTGAAACATCCTGGTGTAAGGAAAACAATGCATTCGAAGGTCCGTTCTTGTTTAGGTACTTTGCCATAGGGCATTTAGATGACTGCCTGCATTTAATTTTGTTGTAAGCCGTAGGATAAGTCTTCACACATCCACGTCCATACCGTACCAATGGACCGTCATTTGACTGTTCTCACAGTCGCATGATTTGGGAAGAACGTTTTGTCTTACCATACGGCCCATGCATTTCTATGCCAAAGAAACTATCAGCTTAACGACTCTCATGTTTGCTTTTGTGTGACTTGGACGCCCAATGAGTGTTCGATCCGAATCCAAAGAACTGGAGCTGGAAACGACTGTTCTGATTCGTGATTCGGCCAAGTTTTTAGCACGGGCAATGGCCAACCCCCCTCCCCGTCATAGTGTAGCAAAAGTATATAAGAGAGATTTTTTGAATTACCCCTAAATTCAGTATCGATCGCAGTCTACCAAATATTACATTTGCTGGACGGACAGAATGCTACTTGGTGATGAACATATGTCCAAATGTGAATATTTTCGTTGACGCCAACTTAATAGCGTGAAAGAAGTATTCGTTAGAAATGTAAACGACGATGATTGTCGAGTGGCTGATTTGAGTAAACTGACAACAGAGCGCAAAAACGCACCCTAAATTTCCCTTTCGCCATTAGTGCCAATAAAATCGCAGGAATATCTGTGTTCGAACACAACGATGTCGCAGCACACACGATGCCTTTTAAAAGGGATGGATGCTTCTAGCTTAAGTCCGCCGCTAGCCTAGACAATTGATACTAGCCCTTTGTTAGACTCACGGGCACTGCTAATCAAAAAATTTACTGATAATCACAAGATACAATCATTTTATTTACGAAATGGAAGATAAACTTTTGAGCAAAACTGGGAACAATAAAGTGATTGTCTTCTTAAGATAGTGTAAATATTTCCCGTCAGACTGGCGGAGCTTTGGTCTACGAAGAAAAATTGAAGCGAACTGCTTTAATGTTTTATCCCATCGGATTTGCATAAAGTAACCGCAAAAAACTACTAACTGGGTTGTCAAAAACTCTTCCTTACGTGAGTAGCTTACAAGATTGCATGCATTATCCAATTATTGCTAATGCCAGTGATGATCAATATCACACGGTTTCAGTTGTCGAACACACGAGGTAGCGCGCAGATATCAGGGCCGGGAAGAAGGAAAATCATCTCGGAAAATCTATAAGACAGGTTTGTTTTTAAATGCAGTTGTACTTGACCAATGTTTCGTCTCCTGTGGGTAAGATTGCTTAAGCCACGTTTACAGCCAGAAGACACTGAGGGAATCTTTCGCATATCTATGACAACACCGGCTGCAAAATACAACTCATACACAGACAACCCCCTACACGGCAATGTGGCCTTAAAGGAGGATAAACGAACGTTCTCATGCTAATAACATACGTCAAAGAGGATAAAAAGCATTGCCTTCTATCGGAAGTACACGTAGATCAAGCACTTTTAATGCAATCATAGGGTACTCAGATGTTTCAATATCCAAACATTCTTCCGCGTTGTTAAAACCTGAAGACGCCACATCACCAAGGCTTCTGGGAACTTGCAAGACCTTGTTACCTGCAGCTGTATAGTCAAGTGCAAGACGTTTCTAGCAGGATGTGCTGGACGGCTGATGGTCTAATCAACTGAAATTAAAGAAAGAAACTCCAAACTATCAGACAGGACCGTTTTAGAAAAAAAGTGGAGCCGGATTCAGTGTTTGCTGTTCAAGTCAAGGCAGAGCAGTTTACTACGGACCACGAAAAATACAAAAAATACTCTAATTCGGATTCGGAAAGTGCACTAAGCTTATGCTGACAGTGAGCAGCCAATCTGCAATGACGGACAGGGACCTAACAGATTCGGCCGTTCCCAACCCTTCGAAGGAATAATCGTCTTAAATTTCCTATTGCTGCCTCGACGCCATGTATTCGTGTAATGTAAAGGAAAACGAATCTGTCGCTCAAGATGAAAGTCAATATACAAACACACACCCACATTTGAAATCAGACGTACCTAAAACACAACTGTTTACCGTAAGATAATTGGCTTTAGATCTACCTTGAGAAAGTTTATCCCCGTTGGCCAAAAGGCTGTCTAATTACACGATCTACCATCAGAGCCGTTAGTTGTAGTGTAGTAGTCATATCACTGGATAGTGTATCAGCAAAAACCAGCTGATGATCTGTTTGTTGATGCACTCTGTCGTCATCGCAGCCCAACCGAAGCTTTAGGATGACTGTGAAATAGCGCGACGTAGAACCGATTCTAATTGTCCTCACACTGAGTGATATTTTGGGACCAGAGATAGGCTTTTTACGATGGATTCAGTGGTTAGAAAAAACAATAGCCTCACCTCTCCATTTAAAGGTCAAGAGAATACTGCACAGCTGTTTCATTCTTCCTGGAAACCTTTACCAGTATCTAACCACCACGCCTGAACCGGGGCGCCAACCCTAGACGTCAAACTACGGGTCAAACACATTAGAAATTGTCCTAACCGAGACTACTTTCGAAGGTTTATAGAACTTTGTTACGTGGTACAGCAGAAATCTGTCGCTGATTTCCAGGCCTAACATAGATCAGAACAATTTTGTGCTGATCCGGAACACAGTCGTCCCTGTTTATGGTTATTTCATGTATTGAATGCTAAGCCAACTGGATTATATTTCGGGTACATCGACTTCATGCATTCGGATGTAATCTTCATTTAACTTACATGACTAATGATAGTCCTTTTTAATTTCTTTCCAACGGAACCGCGTTCCGCGATGTGGTAATTTGGTACCGTCAAATTTAAGGAACAGGTAAGGTCTATTCAGATTGAAACCATAGCAGCAAGAGTTTCGGTATTCTGAATAAATGATTGCAATGATGGTGACATTGAACAGGTCGACCAGATCGGCTGTGACATCAAGGAGAGCCGCGATGAATCCGGTAGTAGTAGGATATACTGAGTTACGAAATGCAATTTGCACTGGCTGCTTTACCTATGTGGCTGTCAACGTAAATGATGCAATAATTCGTTCTTATTCCCCTTTCCCCAAAAATGCTGAAATTCTTAAATTATTATGGAGAACAAGGTGGCTGGTGTATGTCAATAATTGTTAAACTCCTTTCAGATTAGAATATCACATTCGGGGAAGCCTCAACAGGCAACATGCATCATATGTCAAAAAGGATATAGGTATCTTCATAGGCGATCACGGTTTATTCCTCCTTATAGGCATTATAAATCCAACAACTTGTAAGGATCGGTTAAATTTGAGCAAAATTAAAAGTGTATGCGGCAACCTAACTGGTCGTTTTTTGATGCGAAAAGCAACATTAAACTCTATCTGTATTTATGGACTAGCCTTCTTCTCCCGTTCGCCAATTGCTGAGTTTTTCGGAAAGATCCGAGTATGTTTATCTGTTTTGCCGGCTTTGAAGTCTGTTGGAATTACGACATCAAAAGACTTACTAGCATCGGCTTACATTAGAACTGTGAATGGTCAATAGTATTTGCTTTTGCGCACCTGTGTACCGCAAATTTGGCAAGCTACACTGATAGTTTTGTATTGTTGAAATAAAGATTAGAATGATTGGAAATCTGACACCTATGCGCAGTTACGTTTGTTCTGTCTTGCATGGTCATTTGTCAGCCTGGGGCAGTCGGTCTGCCATAATTGTCAACTCGAATTACCGAATAGACAAAGAATTAAAATCATCAGCGTAATATTTTTTGAATGATTGACCCTGTCGTATCTAATAATAAACACAATTTATGGTGTAATCGTTCAGAAATATGAAACGGTACTGGTAATTAGCCAAATCCAGCCGGCCATAATGCTGATTAACCCCGGTTGATGCAGACAGTCCAGAGGCTAAGCTTGTTTTCGGGCTCACCAGAAGAAGTGTGGCTCAATAAACACGTTACATTCGACGGTAAGAGCGGATTAGCTAGAGGAAACAATCGGACAGAATTGTTGGTCGATGAAAACAGACCATGAATGCACACAAGTGCAACTGTTTCCCAAATTAGCTTGGAATTGCGTCGAAACTATTCGGAATTGAATGAGATCACGTTCAACTTTTATTAGGTGTGGTAAACAGCGAGCACGAAAATCTACATCACGAACGTTTCAATATACTCACTTTGGGTGGTCCAAGTTTTTGACCTAGTGAGCTAGTCGGATGGCAAGAGTGAGTAACTTCGACAAAATTCCGAAATCGTGTGTGGAAGTATTGTATTGTACTGTATGGATTTTTCTGTGCAAATAAATGTCGCATTTCTGTACATGAAGAGCAAAATGTCACATGCTAGTCAACGACATGTTAGATACTAATAACAACATCTAGGAAGAAAGAAGGTCAAGATCAACTTTGATCCTATCTATCCAAACCGAAGTTGAAAATACGGAGTATGAGGATCGATATAATTATTTTCATTTTCAAGTGTTTTTTCTGGTCTTCTACATCATTTGGAGAAGCTGCCATAGATCTTACATCGCGAGTAATTGTTTCTGTTCCGCATTATTTCCTTAGAACCAACTATTCCTAAATGAGCCCTCATACAACGGAGAGTATATGCCAGACCCAGTCGCGCATTCCACTGGCACAAACTATTTTGACGAGACTGCTCAAATTTTCTACGTGGTAATCAAGGGCCCGTCCGTGGTGCAAATCAGGTTCCAACCGGTGATCAAAATGGTGTTAAAATTTCCATTGATGAAAAATGCAGATTTCAGCCCAAAATCCTTAGTTGACCAAATGAGTGCATTCCTGGGAGTGAGTTCATACAGTAATAATCTAATCCCAAAAGACCATATTGGAAGTTGACAAGGCATTTGGATATTGAATTCAAAGAAATAAAATTTGAAAAGCTAATTTTGCTTCTTCCGGGGTAGGCATTGTTCATTTTACTGCCTCAAATGTGACTCAGTTTAATGATTTATATGTGTCCTCCTCTGCGATAACCCGATTTCAGACAGAACGGTAACAGAAATTGAATATCTTTTTTTGTTCTGACCAGTTGTTGAAATCAACACTCGCATGATTGTATGGTATTGTGAAACTGGTTTCTATCTAATTGTGCAGATGGATAATTCTCGGATTCGCGTAGGGAAAATGGTGGCCGAAGATTCTACCGGCACCCGTCGACGACGAGCTGCTACCTCCGGTATCTCTGTCGAACTGGAGATCAGTGATTCACCAGCAAACGAGGCACAGACTATCGACACGAGTGCGTCGGTGCCAGATACTATAGTCGATGCACAACCAACATGGCTGGAAACAGCATGCGTCAGCCTAATCTCCGGTTTTCAAAATGAAGCCCTCAGTAAGGGTAAGCCAGCGATTAGTACCACTTCACGTTTTCAAAGTAACTTTTGCCTCCGGCTTTCCGGAATTCCCAGTTTCAGTATCACGTAGGCTGACTGGATTCACAACTGAATTCATCTACCCCTGTCGCTATTCCAGTTCCCCTACGTAAAATGCATGCGAAAGGAGGGACTGGAAAATAAGCAATGTTTGTCTACCCGGGGCCAGTACACAGCACAATAATTCTCGCGGTAACTGCATCTGTGAGAAGTCCGCAGGTGCCACTTCAGTCTCCACTTTACTGTGACCCAGCGTCCGATCTGAAGCTGTTAAACTGTAATTCTACAGCGATTATTAAATTAATGTCCAAAAGCACTAAAAGGCAAACTGTGAGAATTCATGGTGACAAGCAGTCATGGTGATTTCTGGAATCTTGGAGAGATGTTACAGTAAATGAAATATTGGTTCACTGCCGACTAACAAAGATTATCTTACGCCAAGTGGCAAGCGCTATGCTTCATCACAGAATTTATCCGCATTTCAACAACTGCACGCTTTAGGCTCAGTAGTGAACCATTCATTAATTACAGGGCTTAGCACTTAAAACATAATGCATTTTTATTGGACTTTAAAAAACACTGTCGTTGATTGGTTAGTGCAATCCCTGATTTCGAAGTACTTAGAGCCCAACTCTAGCCGCATAAGTGGATCATTCAATTTAACAACCTCCCGTTTAGAAGATTTGCACACCTGAATTCGCCTACATAGAGTTACGTCTGTACCACCAACATTACGATCGCATGAATTCCTCCAGTGCTCTCATTTCCAAGGCGGAAACAACGAACAGGTGTAGTAAGAATCGAGAACGAATGCCTATCGAAAAAGAATTTCATGAAGCAACAGTTCTGCACACCATATCTGGTCAGTTAGATAATGGCTTTCACGGAACGGTAAAAATATACATGATCACCACAGCCGCTGCGGAAGTGGCCGAGAGAAAGTACGCTCGCGAGAGAAGGCGCACAAAACCGAACAACGGTAGGTACGCAGCACAGCGTAACGCTAAATAGGACACAGAAGTAGACTGAGTGTTCATAAAATTAAACTCAGTCACATGGAAATAGGAATAAAATAAAAAGGCCACAAAATTCGATTTCCCCTAAGTGAATATGGGAAGTAGATCAGTATGTGTGAAAAACATGTACATCCTAAGGGAGCAGTCCCACGTGCGTAAACGAATTAAGAATTTTTCAGCTGGTTATCAATCAGACGGTGGGGCGGTGCATCGCGCCTAGACTGTTGTGGAAAAACGATGGCAACAAAGCATTGTTAAACTGTGGAACAAAAATTTTTCGCCTATGGATGGACACTGAAGTTCGGAATAGGTGGGATCACGTTACACGCGGAGCAACTGTCGAAGAAAATTCGAAGAGCTCAAAAAGAAGCGATCCGGAGGTTTCTTGGTGATCGCTTAAGCAGTTTAGACTGAAAGAATCTGGAGTGGATTTTGAATTTATCGTGAGGTAATTTGTTCTAGGGAAAAACTTAGTTTCTCCACCATATTTGTCTCTCAAATTTGGGTACTTCCGAATTAGAGAACAGGATTTGACGGATAAGCCCAATTTTATTGGGGCATAATCATCCATTTACGTAGTTATCTATTCAAATTGATTTGATTTGGGATACACAATGGGTCTGGTGATTTTCTCAAGTGCAATCAGTTTCGATTCACACAGAAGTGTATCTGGACAGCTTCCCAAAGATCCATCAGTGAAGGAGTTGCACAAATATTCACATAATTTACATGAAATAATTCACCATGTGATATCATCACTCAACTCACCATAAAGAAACCGTGGAAGCACTGTACAGCTGTTTCATCCTTGTTAGGAATCATCAGCAGTGCATATCCACCGCGCCCCAACTGGGACGCGCATCATTAACCAAGTAACCGTTCAGAGCCTGCCCGGTAGCGTAATGCTAAGGCGTTCGACTCACAATCGTTCGTCCCGGGTTCGCGTCCCAGTTGGGGCGCGGTGGATATGCACTGCTGATGATTCCTAACAAGGATGAAACAGCTGTACAGTGCTTCCATGGTTTCTTTATGGTGAGTTGAGTGATGATATCACATGGTGAATTATTTCATGCAAACATTCAATCTCCTACTACTAAAATTCACATAATTATTGACAGCTCCAGACTGCAAACAGAATTTTACGCGGTCGGTTGCTAAAATGAATGCATAGACTTCCTGGTTTATGTGCATCAATTAGGTTGTTGTGCAATTTGAACATATCTTTGGCACTTTACTGGATCATTTGAGTACTACTAAGGTAAATGCGAAGTATAAGCCTCACAACTAAATATATGCTAATCACGCCATTTTTGACGGCCTTCTCGTATTTTTTACAGACATGTTAACTGTGGTCGTTCTAATGCTGTTGTTTCGTTTCTGGCGCATCAACACAGCACTCACTGCTATAGGTTGTTTTTAATGGATTATTTTGAATTGACTTCACCAGCTTCATTTACCCCGCATTGTGTTGAACCGGCTTTAGAGGTCAGCCCAGTGCGATTTATGCTTTCAAGGTTGCAATCTAGGATTGATATGTTGTTTATCTTTTTGGTATGAATATCGCTGACCTACACAAACAATATTTCACCTATTTCCATAAAAACGAAACAGCACTTGGGACACAAATAGCCGGACTTCAAATAGTCGAACCACCACCGCAAGCGGGAAGTAAACTGTGGAAGGTCTTGGCAACTTCGACGGTCTTCATCATGGAAGTAAAAACAATCCAAAAACCCACAAGTGTTGTGATCTCTGTGGACAAGATCCTAATTGAAAATGAACCCTTTGACATTGTTCTTGGTATGAATGACATTTTGGTAAGTAGCCGGACTGGGGTACGTCCGTTGTTTGTTGTTATCGTTGATATTGTTGTTCTTAGCAAATTACTCCAAAGTAGATGTTTGGATGCAGTGCATACAAGCCCCTAGATCTCGTTCAAACAAATCTAATATAGCCAAATATGTCGCTCACACTGTTGATACGGCATTGCAACCTGTGTATCGCTTTTTAGATTCGCAACGTGGAACTGATTGCCTATTTAACGCGTATTCTTGGTTGCTACTTTTATCAAGTTCGCGTACTAGGTCATTTGATTTAAGGAGTCAGTGAAACACTTCTTTATGACATCCCTGTTCAATGAGATGAGAAAATTTTCATCCATTTCATAAGTGGTTTTAAACAGTTCGCCTTCTTGGTTCAGCTACACGAAACGCATTAAACGGAATCAGTCGACGGACAAATAATTTCTATAAACGCGTGGGATTTACTCCAACATTAGGATTTCTGTTTGTTAGCTAATTATTCAGGATATAATCTACCATGTGATACCAGCACTCGCCTTGTGATTAAAAACACGGAAGGACTGTACAGTTGCTTCATCCTTGTTAGGAATCATCAGCGGCGCATATCCACGACGCCCGAACTCGGACACGTGCCCGGAACGAACGATTTTGGGTCGAAAGCCTTAGCCATTACGCTACCAAGCAGGCTGGAAAGGTTTGCTGGACCTCGCCGCACTTAGGCTACCTGCAGAGAACTCATCTATCAGTAGGGATTGACTGCTGGGCCCTAGCGACCCGTGGCCATGCAAGTCGGTGACAGATAGGTGCAGCACCGTGTGGTGAAGTTCAGCAAACTGTTGATAGCCTGCCTGGCTGGCGTAGTGGTTAAAGCGTTCGACTCATAATCGTTCGTCCCGGGTTCGCATCTCAGTTCGGGTGTGGTGGATAGAGACTGCTGATGATTCCCTGTTACAGGGATGAAACTGCTGTACAGTGATTCTACTGTTTCGTAGTGGTGATTTGAGTGATGATATTTCATGGTGAATTACTTCTGATTATCGCCTTTTCTAGCAATCCGATATTGTTTTCCGGCCAGTGCTGCACAATTCTTTACCCTGTTCTACTGCTTTCAGGATCTGTCGCGAAAGTTATCTGGGCAAAAAAAGGGAACGTACCTGTGTCGCACCCTAGTTTCTGTGTGGAACAACTTAAACGTGACTGATCATGTCCTATATGTTTTGTTACCACTATTCGGTTTTCGTATGTTTGGAATTCCAGTGAGCTTATGCTTCATTCCAAATTCATTGCCACGCACCTACACAGGGTGAGCACGTTACTCAACTTGGAAGTACTTCCGATCCGTGGAAGTACAGTCTGAGTATCGGCCAGGGAGAAAAGACTATCTTTTCGATTGAAGATGTTCCATTCTCAATTTTCGATAAAGGTTATGCCACGCTGCATCAACAACCAATAATGGAATCCGGTACGACGAATTTCGTATGCACAGTAAGTTCTTTCCTAGGAATGTGGCTGTGCAATTTCATCGGATTTCTCTACCTTGACAACATGAGCATTTTCCAGAAAAATATCACTGATTCATGAAGAAACCGAAGTTCGTAACGTCGCTAGAACCACTGTTGTGCTCATTAAAATGTTTGTCCTTACATTCAAATTAGGAGGTAAAAACATTAGTTTGTCCAAAACACAGCATCATCTAAGTGTATCGTTAAAAGTGATTATTGCACCAAGCTAGTCGTTCTTATAATGTTAAAAAAATAATCATTCAACGCATTTGCGATCACGTGTACTCTACCACTAACTGCCGTTACCATGATCTTGGCTCTGTTGAATTTCTTTTGGTAACATAAATGCTTTCAGTTTGATGACGATAATATGGGCGGGAGGAATGACAAATAAAGTGTGTAGTGCCAATTTACTATGCAGACACCACTGTATTGCCGAAATCTAGTAATGAATCAAACACGATTGAGGAGAATGCAAGACAGTGATATGTAGTTTGAGATGATACAATGCGTAAATCAACATCCTCGGGATGTAGTATAAGCCAAATAGTTGACGCTTTGGAATCACATTCGTCCTTTGCGTCTAACTTGGCTTATTGCAGTACGACAATCCTGTTCCAGTCCGTGTTAGTTTTTTCTGCATGTAAGTTGGAACGCGAAGATTATGCTAATCCAGTGAACTAACCCCAGCAAATACCTATCAAATACAGCTTCGAAATATTTTACTCTGCTGACTCTACCAGTGTCCAAATATGGTCACATGATAGTAGTCACTCAGTTTAGATGTAAAAGCAAACAGATTGGGAATTGATTTTGAAGCCTATGGCACTTTTTAACAATAAAAACTTAAGGCTTTCAGAAGTGCGCCAGCTGGTCTAGCCCACAAGAAGGCAATGTCCATCATTTGCTGGTCTGCATTGACTTGACTGAAACAGAAATAGCGGATCAGCAGCAATAGCCAGGTTCCGGTCGATCTGCCATGCAACCCATTAGGATTTTGTAAGACTAGAGCTACATGACCAAGATCTGACCCAACCGTGACGAGAAAACAATTAGCTTAGATCTAACGATGTGAAACGCAACGTCAATGAAGAATATAGTTTTCATATTCACTGAGTCTTTGTCTTGCAAAGTGGAAGGTTTGGTGACCCGGTAGATATAAACAAGCAACTTATCAACTCTAAACCATATTAGAAGTTTCTTGCCAAAGAGCTGCACAGCTCAATCCTTCCGGGATCATCTGTGAACTGGTTGCTACCAAGCCTAACATCATTGTTGTCATATCATAGTGCACACTAGAACTTATCAGTTGATCAAAAGAAGCTATTAAACCACGTCGGTAAGTAAAACTCTCAGATTGGGCCCGAATTTGCTCTTTTGACGAAAACATTTTTCGGACTTGATCGCGGTCCGAAACCCCAGTGAGCAAGTTTAGGTAATGCAGTGTTGCGAATGCGAAAGAACTGTAAATGGGCCTTGTCATGCTTGGCATTTCCAATCCATTTTCTCGTCAGATTTCTGACTCCAACTCTAGCAGAACGTATCAGGGGAACCTTTTGTTCAAGGTGAAATCCCGTCAATTCAACCTGTCTGCAATCCTTGTGAATACAACTATCCGCATTGACAACCAGACGGGGGACACTTTCAAAGTGGCCAACTTTCGGATCCAAATGTACGACATAACTACGGGGAATGTATCGAGAAATCTAAACTGGCGCGTAAGTTCCCGTTGGACTTAACCATCTGTGGAAGTGATTTTTTTCTGACCGAAGTTCGAGGGATGCCTATATAAACGATTAACTTTCCCATGCTGCGAGGGAAACGGAGTGTGAAACCTCTGCATGTATAAGAATTTCACGTCACTAAGCAAAGTCGATGGCATTTCTAACGTCGCCATGACCACCATAACCATATAAACCGGCATATACGGAAAAATTATATCAATATCCAAAATAATTTCTTAAGTATTACATGGGTACGGATCTTCAGGAAGATACCACAGTCAAAATCGTCCCTTGAAGATTTCGTAAAGGGGCTAACATATTCGGGCACTTTGAATGACGAAAATCAAATCTGCAGAATTATGAATTTCATTGTATTCTTGTAATGGAATTTGGCTGCTTACTGTACCAAACGTGATATCTACCAAATGGGATTATTGAATGAGGTATTCCAACAGGGTGGGTGAATTGAAAAGAAATGAGGTCCACACCAATACAGCAAGTCTAATCTAGGAAAAAAATGTCTGCAGTTAGACGAATTCCACTTTTTCCCTCGCCCTCTCTGTCCGGAAGCAGGATGTCGATCAGAGAACATTGCACACACTATTCTTGGACCAAAGCGGAGGTCTCGTCTTTTCATATACAACATTGAGACCGTGTGAAATTCATAGGTGAGAATTTGCAAACTGGACAGAATATTTTGGTCACATTCACTTAGTTGTTTAACTCCGCAAGTTGGTTGCGCAACGTTGATAACACTTTTGAATATTTCATTGTCCAGTCAAAATGGCTGTCGTCCTTGGGCGTTTGGATAAACGTCTGTTTTTTGCGGTCTATGTAGACACTTACAAGGAAGTAATTAAAGACAATATGTGAACAAAGCCTTTTGTAAGTGGAGTATCTGCACCACGGATCGGTTCAAACGAGAGTGAAACTCCGGTTTAACACTTCCCGAGTGTGAAGTAGACCGGATGGTCCGAGGTTTGTGAGTGAAATGTGGAGTGAAAAGGGCAGACAGTCGGGCATAGACATATCAGTCCCACTCCCAACTCACAAACAGTTATGAGTTAGGCATATCATTGAGAGACTTTTCAAACTTCTTTCGACTATCAAACATCAAGGGCAAACAAGAGGTAGTATAAGGCAATAGACGTCGTGGGCATGACTACGTAAGCCAATCTGGAAGAGCTCACTTGGTACAAATGCGTGGATTTTGTGTATGCTTGGGTTCGAAAACTTTTCAATGTAACTGTTAACTGAAATGATGCTGGAAGAAGGGAATTTGAAAGACAATACAAGTCTAAGGAAATACCACTATGCCTCCCAAATGGAGATCGAACTATGATTTGATATAACGTGAGTGAAGAATAATTCCCTTGGAACTGTTTTTCAGCCACAAATGGTTTTGCATTGCCCATACTGGTGAGTCCCACTCATCTTCAGATGCCAGTTTAGCGAATGTTTCACCAGTCGGGACATTCTTAGGGAAATAATCATCAAGATTTCTACCTCACTCACTGCTATTCTTTAGTGTGTTTCACACTGAGACCCAAAATTCCATAACGAGATTTAATTACATCGTGCCTGCAATAACTTAAAAGTAATAGAATATTTAGTGTCTATTCAGTCTAGAAAACTCAATGATTGTACTATCCTGTGCTAATTGTAATATTCAATTTCGAAATACTTCCAGCGTAGATTAATTGCTACTGATTCGAAACATCATGGAATTAAATCAATAGATTCTCGTCAATACCAATGTTTGTCTCCAACTACAAATGAGTGTAGTACCTGTTTAAGTCGCCTGGAGTTGACAGCCGTATTTGACTGACACCCGTCATCAGTGTTCGCCAAACCACGACGCTTGACTTTAATTATCAGAATGCCCTGATAAGCTATGTCTGTCGGATGCTGAAAAAATTTCCCTAGCTTCTACTCTGGAAAATCATGTATGCTTTTTTGTGCCCTAGCTGGGACCGTTAACAGCGCAAATTTTCCCTCGAGTAATCCCATCAGAATTCGCAGTTAGTATTATCCATTCTCTGCAATGTAGATCTGAACTAACCGTTGCGGTGATCTAAGACATGTAACCATGTCAAATTAATGCACTGAAGTGGCCCGATTACCAATTTCATAACATTTTTCAAAACTGTCTGACGGAATGTAATCCAATATTGACTATTCTAACTGTCGAAATTGTACAATTTTTCTTTGGGTCGCAGAATTTCACTTGGAACCTGGTAGCTGGTTTATGCAATGACATTGATTCTGGGTCAGTAGTCGCATCAGTTGTTGATCCAGCCTTGGCCGATTATGAATGGATGACACCTTTACCTTTGGAGAGTGGTAATTATACTTATTGTTTCCGCATGAACGCCTATGCGGACGACGACAACACCACTCTGCTGTTAGAATACACACCATCACAAATCACGCTGCCTTACGAAGTTCCCGTAGTTTATGACCGTGTTCTCATCCTGATGTTCACTGGCACAGTGCCAAGCACAACAAATGTGATGGACCAATTCAAAAAGGCTCTGAAATCTCGCATTCTTGCCAAAAGCCCACAAGTGGCTGTTACCCACGTTGATCTCATTGAAGGTGAGTCAATCAGATGAGATGCTGTCTGGATACCAACGGTCACTGAGAAAAACAATGCTGATTTTCCATCTTAGCACTCACTTTGATTAAATTGTTAGTCTGGTTGATTCAACTCATCACACAAGGAATCCTGAAATCAATGGCATCTTGGCAACTTATCCGAACCCCTTGGCTGCCTGAGGAGGCCATGCTATTCGACTTACTGTACAGCACATAGGAGATGGCAAAAATATACCAGTCATTTAAATAGTCAGGTGCATAACGTTAATAAACTCACGACAAATCGACGTCATTGTTGCAACAGCCGCGGAGGGTTAAACTTATGACCCATGCAACCTCCGTAAGTTGAATGCCTGCAGTCTGACCAGTTCAGTCATACAGAATTAATGAGTTGTCACTAACACAATGTAAGTAACACTGTTTTTGTTTTTGATTACTGCCGGTTTCCAATATTTCGGTTATTTCAAGGCAGCCTTACAACCAAATTTGTGCAGCACATAACGTAACATCCAAAGCTAACACAAAAGTAATGCATCGAGTTTTCGACATTTTACTTCCGTCGATCGATTCAGATAATGGAGAACTAACAGATACTTTTGAATGATTGTTTACCTGAATCTACTTGGAGGAAGTGACGTGACTAGAAATGGACGCCTCACTTTTGTTTGTTTGTACCACTATTCCGATGGAAATATGATGGGCAGTTTTGGCCGTGCACGGTTCTGGGATACCTAAAGCCGATCTGATACAGAAGATTAAGAATTTGGGTTGGAATACGTTTAGAGGAATTAGTGAGATCCAAAGCTAGTATAGTGAGCCGCGATCAAATCATCAAGCATTACCTTTAAGGGTCACGTGCACAAAACTGGCTGTTGGGACCTGTTCCGCTGAGGAGAATTATTGGCAAGAAAGCAAACATTACATACTGTAATAAGTGCATTTTTCCAAACTGTAAACTAATTCCCTTTCCTGCTACTTTTCTCGTTTGTACGAGACTAGCTAACTTATTTATACTCGGACCGAAAATCGCTACTGATCAAGGTTCATTTAGGAAATTTGTAAATCAGTGTACCTAGGTAATTTTGCTTAATCACTTCATGCTCATAAGAGAATACAATTTCCGGACAAACACCCGATTGACATCGTCACTATGCCGCCCAAATTCGCTGTTCTCCACTGAATCGATGGAAACATAGCGTGGATGTTCTTACGGTTCAAATTCCTCAGTGACAACGTACTAGTTGCGGACTTCGAAGTCAGAGCCCGATTCATCATCATGAAGGAAGTGGCAAGACGATAAATCAGTCATGATTTACCACTGTCTAATATTATATTCTTTTCTATATATCCTATTCAGAGAATTTTACCTGTCTGTCTGCCTAATTCGACATTAAATTTTCCAAAGCTAAAGTGAATAGATGAAGAATTCGAGGTGAGGTTTTGTTTTCCAAACCACTGAACGAAATCGAACCTGGGAACTATAAAAATGAGCGAACGAGTGAAACACTGGTAACAAGTGTTCGCTGAACGGTTACCAACGCTTTTGTTTGCAATGATTCATGAATTTCTCATTTTAAACCACGATTAGAGAGTTTTAACAACCCTACCGGAAACCATAATTTAGCGAAATGATTAGTTCAGCTTACATTTAAGAAATGGTTTCCTGCATAGTTTTTTGTGAAATACTAAAGCCAGCTAGGCAATCGTTGAGGACACCCCAAAGATGGCATTATATGGAATGTCTACCATCACTTCGAAGTTGATTGCTTCTAACTGTTAAGTTCCAACTGTCGTCGTCTTACGTGAATAATACATTTCTGCGTGAAGTCTATCGTTGGTCAGTTTTCGACTTTCCGACCACCATAGCCAATCTTCCTGAAGATCGGCTTTAACTAGCTTTTAAGTCAAATAACTTGGCTTTTCAATCTGTGTTCGTCATGGATGCGCATTAAGTCGACATACTGGGTGGCTGTGACCAAAATATGTTTAGTTTTGTCCATTGGTTGCAGTCCACGCTGCTGTGAATGTGGGTACCCGTAATGTGGTTAACTGCTTCAGTACTGTCAACAGCCATCGAAACATGCAAATTCAGCAAACATCTGCAATGTATGGCGTCATTCACTTGATTGACAGTAGTTTATAGAACGAACCTATGAGGGAGATTTTCAGATATTATCACTTGTATGTTCTACGCATATACATTTGATGTAGACAGACGGTTCGGACATTCAACAACTGTTGTTAATGAGCATTAATTGACTCTCCTGAACTAGTGCTCACAGCGTATTTTTTCTTGTTTTTCAATGAACATACGAAGTAGGGTAAAACTTTAGAAATGTTCTTTGAAAATGCTCTTTCAGGACGTAACTTGGTTGAAGTAACTCTTCGGTCGACATTGGACGACCTGGATAGTGCGCAATACGCGCTTGATGGCAGTATCAAGAGCCGGACAATGACAGTCACGGTCGAAAAGGTGACTTACACATTTACAAATGTCGAAGTAAGTCAAAGCACCCAAAAAATCAATAAATATTCTCAATTAGATGAATAATGTTTAGGTACACATCAAGTGGGATTGAACACCTGTTCATCAATTAACTAGGTGTTCAGTACAAAGTATCAATTAAGTGTTAGGAGTCCGACGGATAGGTTAGTGGGGAACAGCAGATTGTATAACCCCACCCTCCCTAGAAATCACTTTCACGTGGTTAATATCGACATATTTAAGTTTCACTGTCATCATTGGAGTTTAAATGGGAATACTAAAGATGAAGAATTCCACGTATACGAATACGTACGCGGACTGACTGAACAAGGGGAAATAGCAAGCAAGCGGACAGACCTATCCGGTTTTATATGGAAAGGAACCACAATGAAAGCTTATCACTCGATTCTTTGGCATTGATTGTTTGATATCCCCTATTTCTCGATAACGCTGAAATAAAAAATCACCGTTTCCATTCAGTAAATGAATCGTGTCGAAAGTGTAAATTGTCGAATTACCGTTATTCATCTCCGGTCGACCAATAAGTAGAATTGCCCCCTTAAAAGACAGATATTATATCTTTCGCCGGATTAATTGTCCTTCACTGTCAGCACATAAGTCTCAGGTTATTCGGATAACTTATCACTGGGGAAACGCCAGATCCCAGTTGGGGTCTCATTATAACTTATCAGTGTTTCACATCTATCATATTACCCAGGGTCCGAATAACAGGGTACAGCTCATTCAGGTTTCGCCCTCAGCGATAGCTTCGATGGGAGACAAGTTAACCGCCCTGTTAACTCCAAACGAATGGTACCACAAGGAGAGCTATTCCAAGAACAGCCAAGCAACCGTCCCCGTTTATATATATATATATATATAATTTTTCAGCTGCTAAAAGCGCCGCGTTAATACAGTTGGTTTTTAGGTTTCAAAGATCTGCAAGTACATGCTTCAGTTTGTTATTTGATTACTGTTTGTCACAGGGAACCCCCCCCCTGATCAGTTTTATATTTACGCTGTTAAAGACTGGTGCATAGACCCTCGCGGATCATTTCCTGATGATTCATTGATGCGCATTCGCAAAGATTTCGTCGGGTATCTCGAAAGCAGAATTTTCGTAATGACCCTGTCCTTCGGTATTGAAAATTTTTAGGAATATCCTGTAAGCCAACTTATCTCATTTTTAATAAAAAATGATTACGAATCGATTAAGCCCGGCGATAGACCATAACATGTCCAAAACTGACCGCATTCTATTACCTGGACTGTTCAATTTTGGCTGCCTGATGGTTCTCAATCTTGTAGTAGCTGGTGACCCATAAAGGAGTTAAATGAACCCGTTCCGATGGTAGCCAACAGGTTCAGAGCCAACGTAGGTACGCAAATGATGAGAGTATGCGATTCACTCTTGCGACACCTGCCCGATCCCAGCTGGAAGGCTTAAGTATGCGACAGTAATGACTGCTAAATGGATTCATTGAATCACTGTCCACTTTTGAGTGACTCCGACCGGATAAAGTAATGTGCATAATCAATCTGTACTATTAGAAGGGTGAATCAAGTTATGTACCTTGCCATGCAACAGCATCACGAGAGGACTTGGCCACTGCAAGCAAACGCTAACTGGAGCGCTTATGAAACAGCACTGTAAAAGCGGACGGGCTGACATCTGGGAAAGTGGAACTAAGCTTCAGAGGGCCGAAAGATGTGCGACTGAAAACAAACCATTGGGACGAGAGGCAGCCGAGCTCTTAGATAATGGGAGGAGGAAGAGTGACAGAAGCATAGCGTAGGTAGTCGGCGTACAAACTAGCGACGAGATCCAAGATGGCCCCAAAATTAAAATGGAGTTGAAGTGTGACAAACCACAAACGGACGACCGTAGTAAGGTGGGGACTGGGGATGCAAAGGAAGAGGAGCAGGACAGGTGTTTGGGTAAGTGGGAAAGTGCTTATGGCGGAACGCGGGGAGACGGACAAGTGTAGTTGCAGCACCCAAGGGGAATTAGGTGGTGCATTTCACAGCAGGTGACGGTGGAAAAGAAAGTTTATGTAGGCCAGTGGTTCAGGTAGTGACAAGAACGCGGAAAAGTCCAAACTAAGTTCGCTTGACGAGAATATCCTCCTGAATCTAATAAGGATACTAACAAAGAAAGCCTACTAGTACAACAAAAGTTTAGGTGAAAACTACTGGCAAGCTCAGCGGACAAGTTTCATCTACGATGTGGGGTTTGAGTAGGGTTCAATGGTCGACATGGACCAAAGAAGCTATCGTGACCACTGACAGAGACAGTGTTGCGATATAAACCAATCGAGACAGCCAAATTGCATGTGGATCCGGAGATTACGAGACTGATCCAAATACAACCGGATCAAGCAGTGAACGGTAAAACATGCTAATAATGATTAAAATGTCTGGAGAAAGGAATCGATAAAATAGAATGCAGTCACTAGGTTGGGTAGGAAGCTTCACTTTGGCAAATCGAAAGTTTGTGCAAAAGGTGATGTTCCTGTTCGCAGTGTTGCCATGCTTTTCAACATCAATTTGATCGATGGAATTTTTTAATCGTGAACAAATAACTTAACGTGGGCCATGCCGGATAATGTTCGTAACAATTAAATAATTCCCTCATTTGAAAAGATATTCGTAATTTTTGTTAGCAAATGAATGTATACATAAACAACTATGAATAACTTCAGTAAAACTCAAAAAAGGTTTTTTTACGATAGCTAATTAGGAGAAATCTTGTTGACACTGGACAACGGACCCACATGGTGATAACCAAAAGTTTAACAAAAGTAACAGAAACGAATGCTAGCTTTTTGGGGCCTTTGTAGGCTTTCTTGAGAATACTAACCTCTAGTAACAGGTTAAAGATTCGCTTTGCGAAGCCGATTAAGACCGTTTCTATCCGGTCTCAAATGTTTTTCATATAAATCTGAATATTTTGACCTAATCCTGGTTCGATTCGGAGTAAAAATCTGGTCGATGCAATCTCGACTTAGGCGAAGTCCAGTCCGCTGTTTGTGTGCATTCCTCTTGCAAACTGTTTTCAGACGGCCTAATATTATCGAGGCAAAATCCCTGGTAATTATCGGAATTAAACTGACACCATAATGGTTACTCATTTCATGCAATTTCCTCCTCTGTTACCGGGACAACTGTTCATTCCAAAGGTCTCGAAGCAAGGCGATAATTGGTCCTACTAGGCCATATGGGCCTAGCTAGAACTGAGAAAGATCTTCCGGATTAACCGCTTTTCTGTGGGTCCGAAGTGAATGTTTAGCGATATCCTCGATTCCAATGGGAATTCAAGTCAGATCTCCCAAGAATTTACGATTGTTGGCATGAGGTTAAGTTGGTTCAAGTGCATTGAAACACCCATATATTCCAATTTGTATACTGAAACTCTAGTCTTAGTCACTAGGACTTCCTCGTAAATGAAGACATCCGGAAAACCCCGTGGAGCCCCAATTCCGAAGTGACGGAAAGAAACACTGCTCACTTTTATTTTGTTATCAGCGATTCACTGTAGCCTTGTTTCCCAACAAACCATACTTAGACACCCAAGTAAGTCAACCTTCGCATGCACCTGACGGCATCAGCTGGCTCAGCATTTGCCGTCTCGCGCAGCAAACGTTGTACACACATTTTACCCAGCCCTTGGTAGAGAAAATCAAGTTGTTCTTCTTGAAGGTTGCTCATTAAGCAAGCCTTGAATGATCTTAATGAGCTAGCTTTTCTTGGTATGCACTTCGCAGTGGTGCAATTCGTCGCAAACTTCCGGCAAACCGAACAGTATGGCTAGCTCAGGATGTAACCAGATGAACGAACCGAGTGACATTTGTGCCTGTATAGACTAGAAAACTGTTTCATTCATAAAATATCGACCTTTAGTTATTTTGCTACTACAGAAACTATAGGCAATTAGCGGCAAAGTTGCGTTACATCGGGTACTGGAAGTGTTTGAATTGGCCCATGGCAAAGAGGTGCAATTAACGACTTCATGAAGTCTGTACAGTTGCCGGCTTTTCCGAAGAAATGCAACTACCGAATCCCAAAGTTCGATTTGGCGGATGCAGTCATGTTCAGCCTTCTGCTACGCTCAAGATCTTGCCTAATAAATCCGGTTTTATCACCGCACTTTGTGGTAAACTGAAGCCCATTTTCTGTTCCGTGAGAAAAGTTAAGTGGATGGCACAATAACATAAACTTATCGAAAAGTAATTCACCTGTTATTAACTAAATGAGCTAGTAAATTAGAAATAGGCGAAATACAGTAAGATCCACGGGAGTGTGCTTGCAAAACAGAATTCCGCTTGGGGCTTTGTCAATGGATTAAATAATATTTCTCCTAGTACTACTAATAAAGTACCATGAAAACGCATAAATAATCATGTCCACAGCAATCTGGCATTTCACCTGGGTGTAAGAAACTCTTTGTGCCAATTCAATTTGGTCTAATTTCAGTTTCCCAAAAACACAATTGCGGTTTATAATCTTGTTAAAAAAGAAAACATTTGGCCACATTTCGGCTTGGCTATTGGCTTTTGTGCATAGCTTAATCCGTGTCATACCTGGGGCGTGTTGTGATGAGCGATCATGTGATCACCGGAGGATTGCTTGGAGAATCAAATCGCTTTCTTTCTTTGAAGCACTGCTATTTTATATTAGTATTTCACAATTAGTGTATTATGTGAACAGCTAACTGCTCCGTCGTGAACATGACGCTCCATCAATTGGTACATATGGATTACGTAGTTAGTTTGGCATTTTTGCGGTGAGGAATGCCGAAACCCGAGTGCCAGTTAGAAATTGTGCTACACCTCGGAAACTGTTTACTTAACAGTCTACCGGTTACCGGAGCCATTTTTAGTTCATGCATTTGTTGTGTGGGGATGTAGTGTTTTCCCGCGTACATCAAATAAAAACAAAAATGCTCAGGCCAAATACAGTCACAGTTGGCTTGACAGTGGCCTCGTAAGAGCACAATCTGACGCAGATGGCGGGAACTGTGGTTGCCACATCAACCCGGAGCCAACCTAACCTGGCTCAAATCCCATGTGGTTCACCTAACGGAGCATTTGGTCTCAACCAGAACAGGCTAACGATTTGATGCGACATCCGGGCAAATCCGCCCCGATTCCAAGTCCGTATACCGCTACTGAGTTTGTCCTTAGTTCCATTTTAGGAAGTGCTCAAAAATGACCTTAGCCAGCGCCTCTTTCTTGCTCTTACCCTTTCTTGAAGATGCGGGTTTGGTTGCGCCGTAGATGCGCCGACTTCAGCTGTTTAAATTAACAAAAGAAAGGTGGTTTGTTTTCAACACAGCGACGAAAAAGCGAACTATCATACTATTGCAGTTGTTTCTATTTGTCACTCTTGAAATGGATACTGAGTCGTCTGCCCACATGTGTGCGTTAGTGAAATCGCATTTAATTGGCAAACTCGTTGTCATCTGAACCAAACCCTCAGAAATCATTTCATCTTCACCCACTGGAGTTATTCAAACACACCGCAGTTTATATGCCCTAGATCGGGTAGAGTAGCCGATGTTAATCATCCGATCAATCAAAAGCAAACGTGTATTATTGCACTCTTAAAATCATCTGCGAAATCCCTTGACTGTTGTTGGTCCAAATGATCGGATTTTTGTTCTACCCGTTCTCCAGTTGTTTATTAGTTACTGGATATCCTCTGATTATATCGTTGTGTCAGGTGCAAAAGTAGAGTCTCTTTCAGCATTTAAATGATAGACGTCAAAGTTTAAGGACGTTGAAGAAAAGCTCAATAGCGGCATATCATTTATTTACCATGAAGGCTGACACTTAAACTACAGTATACACGATGGACTCACTCATGTGAATCAATAATTTGGACTGTGTTGCATAAAAAATTTTCGACCATATGAAAAGGAACACGTGGCTCTTTAGTCTAGATTCAGCCATGTGACCAGCTGAGTTGCCATCATCGTCCATAGTCAAGCAGTAACTGTCTCAGCACCCTGCCAAAATCCTCATAATGATATGGACTACATTTTGCTCGGAAGTAAAAGGACGTGAATGTTTCCGTGATTCATCGAACATGAGTAATTGCAGGGTCGTATGGAGGTGGTATTGTCTTTCTTCACATACTGAGATCGAGTACAACAAACGGCAAAGCTGTTGACGTCGGCTAATTTTTAGAAGTGAGTATAGAAGACCCGAAATGTGTGAATGGTCCCCATGGTTGTCTGTAAGTCCCTAATTCCCAAATGCAAATGAAAAGAGCCTCGATGGTGGTTGGCCGGTCCTAAAAGAGAGGGCGTGATTCTTCAGTGGGCCCTGAGCCAGAAATTTGCCCATTTGATATTGCACTACTAAGTGGGTATATGTATAAAAACTAGTTATTTTAAACTTTTAAATGCTACTTAATGTTGTGGATGTTTGCCTAGTCTGGGATGGGCCACCACGGACGTTTTCGTGTCATCATTTACCCAAGATATACAACGGCTACTACAGGCATTATCAGTAGTCAAATCGAAAATGCGTGAATTCTGAGTGCATTACCGAATTAAAATGCTGCTATGCAATCAGTTCTTGCGCGCTGTTAACAAATAAATGTATACACTTGAATCCAAATCTGGTTTAACTTGTTGGATAGATAGTTTAGCCATAATACACACTCACGTATAAAGCTGCATTCAGTAACTGTCAGCCTCGTCGCCCGTGAGGTAATCTGGAACAAACGGTTATTGTCCATCGCTGATTGCCTAGTGGGACATTTGTCGTAATTCGTTTTGTGAAGAACCAGAACTTAGTCGAGGTGAGCGCCTATCACAAGACACACCGTGGGGTTTTGTAGACTTTTAAAAAATGCACTCGACTGAGACATATTAAACCTCTGCTTGGAAGTTAAGTTGACAAATAATAAATGACCGGAGGAGCGGCAAAAATGCTCACGGTCGTCAGTTCATCGACTAGAGCGGCAAAACAATTCGAAGCCATTCACTTGCTTTTCGCATTTGAGTCTGAGCGACCATTTTATGCTGGTTATGCATAAATCTATTTTGAAAAATGCATTTGATTCTTTTGCTACGAAATTAGTAGTAGTGTTATCCATTTAATGTTAAGGTTACTGACCATATAATTAGTAACGATTTGAATTATTGTCCTCTGTTTTGTACAATCGAGATCGAAAAAGCTCTTATTGGGAAAAATGTAAAAGGAGGTTCAAGCTTGCAGCTAAAATAAACCCATAGTCAGCAAAGTGCACGGAACGAGTGAAGCTGATATGCACACTGGTTATTCGTGACTACTATGACTGAAATGATCAAATGATGTGTTGATTGATGGGGATGCGTGTTAAAACCTCTTTGTGCGTCTGTTGCGACTGAACAAAAGTGTAGTTAACTAAATCAGAATCTGTCAGACGTCTGGTAAAGGACCTAACTAAAAATTCCCAGTAGGCTTACGTCCCTTTGTGGAAAGTCACTGCTCAGAGACCGAGTACACAGTGGTACCATAATTTGTTTGTGGATCACATTCTTCAGTATTTACACCATTAACTATGGATATGAATTTAAAAAGTTATCCTTCAGTTTCCTTTCCCACATGGATATTCCATACCAAAGATATTGCAAACTGGTTTGGGCGCACGTGCAATGTCTCTATCAAGTAAATGGGGAAGACCCGGATCACCCCCCAAGTCAGCCATCGTACACGAGTTAGTTGAATTACTGGTGCCTGGAAGGCTTTTTCCTCTTCACCTTACTAGGTTATCCTTTGGACAGAACAGAAAGTCCCATTGTGCGCGATAAGACGTAATACACTTGAAGGTTAAAACCCCTCCTGCAGACAATTGAATGCATCTTGAAACCCATTGATATGGGCGATAAAAATGGAGGATTGAGTAGACGTTATTTTTGAAGTGGGATATAAATATTATGGAGGAAAGTTGGTGAAGAAAAGTGTCCTATTTCTTTTCTAGCTTCTGACCACCACCACCACCACCACCACCACCACCACCACCACCACCACCACCACCAAGACTGTCACCCCCAGCACCATCACCACCACAACAACAACTGCCGTCCCCAGCACAACTGTATCAACCGAATTAAGTAAAACAACGATCGGATCAACCAGAGTCACCATTGTGGACTCAGTCAACACTCCCGCTACTGAACGAAACAAGACCACCGTTCAATCAAGCGATGTCACCCATTTAAACACAGCGGTTATCTCTACCCCTGCGGTAAGTTAATCTTTATTTTTGCACATCGTGTGTTTTCCGATGCATACTTTAATAGCAACAAAATTACTTCCATTGGTACGATATTTTATTGAATATGGAATCTGGTATTTGGATTGTAAATGGTTTTGAGAATCATGCACTTGGTGAAAATTATGGTGGATTTCCTTGGTTGTAGTTCGTCAAACTTTGTCTGGCTATAGTTTCCATAATATCATGCATCCGTATATTTACGCACCTGCACCAACAGTTTCACGTACGCACCCTATGCAAGCAATGATGGTAAAAGTGAAGTGGCCTTCAACCAATCAGCTGTCGACAAATTTTATGTAGGCTAATGACACTAAGCCGACCAGTAAACCAACGTGGTGATTGGCATGCACCGACTGGATGTCTGGAATCGAATTGATATCGAGATGGCAGTTCGCCAAAAAATGTTACGAAAAATGGTTCGTAGATAATAGTTGATATCGTTGTCGTAGGAGAGTATAAAATGGTTTCATAATCTTTCAATCCTAGTTACTACACTCCGCCTTGGAAATGCGAAACCTACGCCTTGCATTACACAGAAAGCTATTTCAAGTGCACCGAATACATCAGTACATCACTATGGTTTCCCACATAGCATTTCAACTCAACTGATGCAGATCAGTGATTCGAATCCATGGTTTCTGAATTCCTTCAATCTAGTCTGGTGTCTCAGCTCCTAGAGTGCAGGCGGTACTAAAGTGCGACTGATGTCCCTCGCTTGGCGCGAAAGCCACAGGAATCCAACCAACCGCAGCTAAAACCTGCCAAACCGTATTTGATTGCAGGATATCGTCGGTGAACTCCCCAAATGGATGTTGTTCGATTCGTAAAGAATCTTTGTTCTAGATAATGTGATCATGGAATTTTATTCGCAATTTTATTTGAATAACTGTCGCAGACAACCAAATTTACATCACAGCCAAAAATCTTTCACTCAGCATCGATATAAATATAAAAATACCAAACAATTTAAAACGCACGACGAACCGAGAAGAGGTAGGTCAGTTCAAAGCCGCAGCATGTACCAAAATTAAAGTAGGAATCAACTAACACCTTGCCTTTCGGCTTTAACAAACGGGCTAAATGTGGAACAAAAATGTTCTTGTTAGTGCCAACGCGTGAGGAGATAGGCCTCAAATCCGAAGCTGTTATTGGTGGAGAGTGTCAAAAAGACATATTTAGATATAGTGGGTAGATGTTGCCCAGGAGTTTTATTGACAAACAGAGCAATATTCAACGTCCGCTTTAATAAACCTAGAAATTGTTACCTTAACAACAACACTATTGAATCACATACAACTATAACTTCGAAGTTTGATTTCATGCTCCAAAAAATCAGAAAATATTACCCGGTGAATACGAATAAAGGAATGACTGAGCACAGTCTTGAACAGATTCGAGGATGCTAAAACTTAATATCTGAAACCTTTTGCGCATCCGAATGCGGAACGGCAACCGTTGCAGTTTGTTTTACGCGGGTCAATATGTGAGGGCTAAACGGAGGTTGTTGCCTAATGTGACCCTTAAATATTTAATGGAATCAACTCTAAAAGTCAAACTGTTCCTTAGTACTGACGATCAAAGAAGTGTAAAGATGCATTCCGGATAGGAAAGGATTGTACAGGTTAGTTGTGCGTTCGACTGCAATCGTGTAAAGATGGCCACCCAATTCATTTACAGCTCACCGGACGTTAGGACAATAGGACAAGAATGTCTAGTGGCATTGGTTGACTTGTTATACTTTGGAATAAGAATGATGGTAACCGGGTCCCAGAAAAGCATAGGTTTTGGGAATTACATTCACGATGAACTCCATCATTCCAAACGAACAGCCGGCCTCATACTTCACTATCACAACAACAGGACTGTCCCTGTCCCCATTTTACTAGCCGCTTTTGAAGCTGCGAGAAAATTAGAATTTCTCTTTGTTCCTTGCTTTCGATAAATTAGATTAGGAGGGCAAAAGTGAATCGGAAGGAAGAAAGTCTGTTTGCCGGTAAACTAATTTCAACAAGAAATCCGGTGGCTCATTGCATCTACCAACAATGCTGTGTTATTAACAACATATCATTCACAATTAAAACCAATACATGGAGTATCGACTTTTCGGTAAACTCCTTACATCATTAGGCCCTGAAATCTGATGATTTCCGTTTTCTGCTCATAATGAAGTACGACGCATTTTTTTAGTCTAGTTGCTAGCCTTTCCGGCACAGGGTCTGGTAAGTAAACCATCAAGGAGTCTAATATCTGCTTTGATCGGGCGGAAATACTGGTACAGATCATCACTACCATGGATCCGATGCAGGAGACATTGTATCCCATTCAACGACCTCGAGTAGAACAAAATTAATTTCTTGCTACACTTAAAAATAGTTTTCATCTCAGGGTGAGCGATGCTTGAATATTCTGCTTACAGAAATATCTGCTGTTGGCTGATACCCAAATAAGAAATAAGCGAAAAATAGAAACACTTAGTTCATTAGATGTACTAACAAGAAATTGCGAAGATTGCTCCATATATCCGATTCATTTTCTTCAGTAATGTGAACTGTGGTTATTATGCTCTTGCGTACTAAGGGACTCGAACAAAGGAATTAAATGCGAACAGTGTAAGCCAGGATGTATTTCGTAATTAATTGTAGTAAACCATGGGACATTCATTTATTACGGAAAGCAGGACCGTCTGTTTGTTTGTGTATCTGACATCAGGCAAATTCTCCGAGTGATATATACATATATGTATACATATATATATATACATATATATATATATATATACATATGATTGGACAAGACAATCCCGGGTAAAAACACCTGATGAGCGGCAACAAATGCGAAACAAAACTTATACTACCGAGGAAATGTTATTTACTACTTACCATTTCTGTACATAAATACAAATAATTATCAACACGTTTTGATGCTTAAAACAGAGAAAGGCGTGACGCATGAAAATGTCAAGCAGAGATCCACGAGGCTGAAACAGGGGATAATAGATAATGTCATTATGCAGAACAGGACAATCAAACATGAAAAAAGAGGGCACTAATAGAGGCCAGCAAGGAACTGTCTGGATTCAGTTGAAATAGTCTACGTAACTGTGGATGCAAGAATGCAAACAAAATCGACCACGAACGAAATACATTCAATAATTAACGATTATCTTGTTTTATAAGGTTAGAAACGGAAGGCAACGACGGCGGTGAAAAATCAGAGGATGTTAACAGTAATGGGCGAATCAGAGACCAAGGTGCAAAAGTACCGTGATAGAAACAAATATAACCAACACAAACAAAATAGAGACACAGGAAACCACCACGCAAAGCACAGTACATCAGAAAGCGTGGAATGGAAGATGAGCAATCATTGCAAAGGAAACCGGCGGCATCGACCGTGGCGTCAACAACGCCCACCACAGTTTCGAACACAACAAATGCCACCAAATCGACCGCATCGACCGTGGCGTCAACAACGCCCACCACAGTTTCGAACACAACAAATGCCACCAAATCGACCGCATCGACCGTGGCGTCAACAACGCCCACCACAGTTTCGAACACAACAAATGCCACCAAATCGACCGCATCGACCGTGGCGTCAACAACGCCCACCACAGTTTCGAACACAACAAATGCCACTAAATCGACCGCATCGACCGTGGCGTCAACAACGCCCACTGCAGTTTCAAAACCATTAATTTGGTATTAATCCCTCTCTTCTTTTTATTTTCTATTTCTCCCCCCTCATTTGCTTATTCTTTATCTGCTCTTGGATCCTCTCTCCAATTCTGGGACTTCTCGCCTTCCTCTTTATTTTGGTCTTCGTTTGTTTCTTTCCAGTCCTTTTCGTTTTTAGTTTTCATTCGCATTTTTTGAAAATTATAGTTTTTTCCGATAAATACTTTTTTTTTCTGGTTCTGCTTTTTCCATTCCTGTTTTGTTCCAATAGTTTTTATTGCTGTTTGCTGAGTGTTTTTGAGCTGTCTGCAGGATCTATGTTTATTTAATTTAATTTTGTTTGTTCACTTTATTGTGAGGAAATTTTTTTTCTGCAAGGGTAATGTAGGTGGTCGAATAATTTGTTATTATGTGATCAACCGTCAAGTTATTCAACCTTCCCGATGGCTTTGCTATTCGCTTGATTTTGAAAAGGATTTATTATCTATTTAGTCAAAAAGTGGGATAAGTCATGTTGGTCGTCATTGATTGGATTTAAATATGTCTCAGTTAATTTTGTGAAAAGGTTGAAATTTTCATTGTTACTTGTCAGTTCTTGTCAAATTCGTGCGTTGTGTGCCATTGTTCCATAAACTGTAGCGTGATTTTCAAATGATTCCTCTTTTAGCTTTAACACCCAAATCAAAGCTAGAAATCCATGAAAACTAATAAGAATAACGATCTGTATAGATATTTTAATGTTCGGATTACGTAGGAAATCGTTCGATCATTTGGTAAACAAAATTCTTTTGCAATCGAAATTCAACGACGGATATTATGCCATGTAATGTGGTGTTGATCTTAGTAACACACTGACAGTCTGTTCGGTTGGCCAGGGTTTAAAATCTTCCGACCCATGACCATTCGTCTGTTCATGAATTCGCGTCCCAGATCGACCGTGATAGTCTTGCACCGCTAATGATTCTTAAAAAGATTAAGCTACTTGTGCAATTTCTCACTGGTGAGTCCGGTGTTGGTGCTAATATTTTCCTTACTTTGTCGTTGTTTCGATGGCGATTCCTATTAACTCTGATTGTCGGTCGTAAAATAATGTCGTTTTGTGATGTTCACATTTTTCCATGGGTGAATAGGAACAGGATTAAATAGATCACTGTTTCATACATGTATAAATTCCTGTCCACTGAATGAGCCGTTAACCAGTATAGGTGGGTGTTGTACGATAATACAGTGCACAGAAGACGATACAAACAACTACCCTATAAAATGTCGTCTTAGTAAACAGTGTCACTTTAGCCAGTTATACATTCGTTGCCCTTACAAACAGTTTGGTCTTAGAGAGTTCAGCACACAGTAGGTTCATGGCGGGATTCATTGTCAGTAGGAAACCAGAAGCCATTTACCAACTAATACTTTGTAATTAATTGGGCATCAGTGTGCTGGTTGCGCACAAAATGTTCAATCCGCAATTCAGCGGTTAGGGCTGGTACATGTGTCTACATTGTCCGTACCCTCGTGTCTGGACAAGCTGAATGTCAGTTATCAAGAACATGTAAATTTCTAAGTGGTCGAGAACCTGACACGTCGAAACGACATAATGTATTATCTTTGATTTGGGGAGACCTTCTAAAACAAACCAATAAATTCTTATGTTTTGATGTTTGCCTGGAATTCGTCTGTTTTAGGTTACTCCATTTATTCAGAAGTAACGTATCATATATGGCCGCTGAACGATTTAGTACATGCTTCTGCAACCTTGCAATTTGACAAGGTATCACTAGCATTTCATAACTGAATAGAACAGAAAATAAGAAACTTTATTTAGTTCCTGAGCAAACAGAGCCTTCATGTATATATATATATATTAGATTTGAGAAGGCCTACACTGAGTTAATACGTTTATCATGACGTTTTGATCCAAACAAGGACTCATTGTCAAACGTATATATATATATATATACATATATGTATAGATATATGTATATATATATATGTATATAGTACACAGGTATTTCTGTCGCAACCCTCCCAGATAAGGATCGAAAATATGTAGCATCCGTTCCAGGCTGCCCTGTGGGAAACAAATTTCTTCGTGCCAGCTTATCTAAAAGTCGATTACAAAAACATGGAGAAACTGTAACGAAGTTCTTTATTCTAGGCCTATGGAAAACTTAATTTCCTGTTAAGCAGCTTTGAGTTTGGTTTTGCTTTAGATTAACTTGATTATCAACAGTACGAATTATGTGACTCATATTAATGGTTGTTCTGCGTAAAAGCCGTGAAAATGTCAAGACTTTAGTGAATTCTCCGTTTCATTGTTCTTCCCTGTTTCATCTACGAAAAAGTTTGTTATGTTGGCAGTCTACGAAACTCAATCCACCTCAACAAATCTAGACCTGTTATCAAGTTTTCTGAACAGAATATGAGGTTCCTTTAGGTGTCCTTACATGTTTTGATATGTTTTTTTTGTTAAAACGGCCTCGATTAGTGATCTTACACACACGACACTCATAGCTCTCTGTGGCAGGTGACAGTCAGAGGACAAAGGGTCAGCAATAAGTTAGTGTACATATGACGTGCCGGGAAAAGACTTGTGCAAAGGGTGGTTAACTGAGATGAGAAAGCTGCAACCTCCACGTTCTTCGAGACGCGTATTAGTTTCTCCGGTTTGGTGTAATAGATTATAGAGAAAGCATGAGATGGGCCGACCTTATAATGCGTTTCACTGTAATCTTATGCTAACACGGATTTCGCGAAACATCGACGCGAATTATCGTATTCGGTGGCAAGCACACGCAATCAACTTTGGATCTTGCTTTTGCGTTCTCATTCACAGAAATGGGCTAGTCCTTAGATGAGATTGGATCTGGCGAATAGTAGCATGGTTCTGGCCTCGCAGTCACTGTATCACCTGTACTGTTTTCGGGAAACGAAACTAACTTTATTCAATGTTACCGGAGTTAGCTTAATAAAAGCTTCCTTTTGCTGGACTGTAGGCAATAAGGTAGATTCTGTAAACGGTTCTGACAACTTTTCCATAAACTATACGGAACATTCATTCCCCACAATGGTTACTTTAGTCATAAATAATGTTGATATTGTTTATCGTTAGTTACTACTCATCAAAAAACGTACTTCCTTGTTTGTAACATTTACGTTTGAAGTAGGGTCAACGGAACTAGATGAATCTCCTACGGTCCCGTTCGGGTACTTCAACTGGCCAGGTTATTACTGAGGATAGGTAATCAATTATCCCATCTAATTAACAATTTCATCGCTGCGCACTCTCTATACCTTATCCTGCGTTCAAGGGACTTTGTTTGACTAACCACGGAAACCAAGCTCTACTCGTGTGTAGTTTACTCTACATTAAGAAGAACTATTTCATAGTATCAAGACTGCAAAATACACGGATAGTACGACGACACATTCTTCCCTATGTTAGTTGAGCTCTTTTCGTTCCACTTTATCAGACTAATTCATTTTGTTCATGCAAGTTTTCTTGCATTCGGTGTGGTTAGATTCACTTGAAACAAGTGAAAATAACAGTATGAAATCCATTGCTCGATTTTGCCGCCGATTGTGTTGTCTTCAGTTGAAATTTGGAAAAACTTACGACGGATTAGCATCGAAACCAAATCACAAACTAGCTTTCAGCAATGTGATATTCGAAGGAGAGCAGAGTCGGTAATGGTTGGGACATCACAGAATTCAGTGAACAAGAAAACCATGCAGACATAGGTCCATGGCTGTGTTGAAAACAGGATACTAGGGCCTGGGCGTAACTTCTGTTTGCGTACGCACCAGTCGAAGTACCGTGATGTGTGAATGCGTGCTGACGGGACTAAAGAAAGAGCTGACTTCATCTGGTATGGCTGTTGGTTGAGGTCCATGATCCGACCGCAAACTCAGATTCGTCTTTGTAATCCACTGTTTTCTAATAACTATTGTTGACAGGTCTACCAGATTTGGGGTGCAGGTCAATATTTGATGCAAACGGCAAAAATGGGAGGACCCCGTATTGATTAGTTGGAATAGACACACCAATTAGTAGCTGGGACAGACGAGAAGTTCACGTGCATGAACAGAAAGCAAAAAATTACAACAATCAAATGGCTTCATCAGGGGCCAGGAAGATAAGACAAATGGGATAGAATTTCTCATTCTGCAAGTGATTATTCCGGTGGACTGACACTGAAAGCTGCGCTGATTAACAAGTAATTAAAGAAAGCTGAGCCTACGAATACCAGAGGCTTGTGGCAGAAAGAAGATTTGTGAAGGATCCGGCACCAAATAAACACATTCAGTTTCCTACTACTAACAGACACCAATTAGCCAGGCTCCGTAGGTCATATCCAAAGACTTCGTCTTACTTAGGCTACCTGCAGAGAAGTCGTCTGTCAGTAGGGATCGCCTGCTATGCGCCAGCCGTTTGCTGTGCGTTAGCGGCCAGTGGTCGTGCAAATCAGTGACGGATAGGTGCAACATGATCACGTGGTGAAGTTGAACAAACCGTTCAGAGCCTGCCCGGTAGCGTAATGGCTAAGGCGTTCGACTCAGAATCGTTCGTCTTTGTTCGGGTTCGCGTGCCAGTTCGCGTGCCAGTTCGGGCGCGGTCCATATGCACTGGTCATCATTCCTAACAAGGATGAAACAGCTGTACAGTGCTTCCATCGTTTCTTTATGGACAGTTGAGCGATCATATCACATGCTGAACTACTTCATGAAACGTAGCACGCTGCCACAGTCTCTAATTCTTCCCGAGAGTGTCAGTACCAAGGCAAGCACATTACATTTCACTTTACAAAGATGTGTATTACAGGTTATTTGCCTCTTAAGCTTGCTACCAGCATCGCTGGTCGTATAATATCAGGTAAGATAATGTTATTTTGCCCCTCGCGGGTGATACTGTGGTCTTCAGGCAAACTCATTGGGCTATTTTGGTTCAGGGCACTCCCGTGTTGAATACCCTCCTGATTGATGGTGGAGCTCCTTATTTCGACCCAGCAAAAGACGTCGATCTCAAGATCAAATGTTATCTAATTCAGAATAACGGAACCTCGCAAGCGAGTCGCCAAAATGGCTCATTTAAGGCTTATCAGCTTCGGAATGGACTAATTTAAACTCGTCCTGATCTCTTGCGTTTATTACAGATTGGCATGGCGAACGAACTCCATACGACGTGTGAAGTCCTCACTCATTATGGTCTTGTATTTCAGGCCAAACTGCTTCTATTTGGCGCCAAAATATTTGTGGTCAGTAACGACACACTGAAATTACATGGTACGTAGAGAGTATCTCAACATTAGGAGTTGTTTCCCCATTGTTGGTTGACTGATTGAGGGATCGATCAGTAAGAAAGAACTCAATAGATGAAAGCCACTTGGATATCCGCCTCATTGCCAAGTGAATGACAGATTTTTTGTTTTTGGAAGTCATTTGATATGAATAACCTGCCTTTGCAAACCTTCAGGTGAATGCAGTTTATTACTACCTATCCATATGGACAAAATTTCTAACGAAAAAGCCCAACAACCTAAGTAAAACATAGGACGGATATGTATTCAAGCTTTCGTTCCAATAGTCCTAGTAATTACTGACCTATACGATTCGTGAACCCTGTGTCCGTCGTATCCGGGTAAGCACACAACGAACTGGCTTTATGTAGTCACGTATTAACGTGTTCCTCATATGTGGGAAATTCTCATTCAGTGCATTTGAGTTTCAGTTAAACTAATACACGTTTTACTGACAAGTATGCCGCATGCGGTGCAGCAAACAATTAACCCAGGCTGCAATGCTTGGATCCAATAAACTGTTTCCTAAACATCCCGTGGACTGGCAACCAAGTGAGGGAATAGTCATTTGTTCGGTAAGACTAAGGACGTTACCTAATGAAAACGAACAGCTAGAAATTGCAGGTAAGCTAAAAGGAACCAGTCGATCGAATTGCAGTCTGAAATATAATCCAACGCAATGTTTAACTAGCTAATCCGATATCGGATCTTTTGACTCTTCGAGGGACCAGTTAGTGATATGGCTAAAAATAAGCGACAGAGGTGGATGGGTAGGTAAGTAGAAAAATCGAATGAATAAATGACTGACTGACCAATCGACTAGGTGAATGACCTACTTGAATAAATAAACGGTCAACTGGTTATATGTTGGTCGCTCTTTTACTATGCTGACCCGGGGGCTGAGAAACGTGGTGGGTGTTCAAACTGTCTGAGTCAGTTAACTGTGTATGTTTTGCTCGCCTTGTACACTATTTGCTTGAAAGCTGTTTCACATTACTCGTTGCAATATAGCGATTCCATTGATAACAACGCATATATTTCCCTGACCCAGATAAGACCATTTTCTATTGCGATTGCTGATGTCACTCCGACTTAGTTCATCAGATTAAAGATGAATATTCATAAAGTAGACTGTTATTTTTTTTCTAACCACCTCAACAGACAGTTGTACGCTAACGTTAGTCGACAGGATAAAGTATCGAAACCTATCAACCTCTGTAAACTATACTAGAGGTGCATCTAGGATCTCTAGTGCTGAAGACTGTCTTTTGACACGTACTGTGCTCATATGTGGAAGCAATAGGTCCGAAATGCCAAGCTTCTGTCATTTTGGATTGAAGAAATGGTAGTGTAACGAGAAGGCAAGCGAGCGGTTCACACGTTTATTGCGAAGTGAAACAAGTCCTCAGAATTTGCTCGGCCGAGTATGTCATCTTTTCCAGACCACAGTCAGGCGAGATACACATTCTGACTAGCTGGCTTTCCCAGGTCGACTCTACCCCATGTGCCGAACATTTGCGTTTTCGTTCTTTTGGACCTCCATCTGGCCGTGCTGGTCCAATTGTGCGGAGTGACTTGAACTGTTACTCTCAGCTGAAGGAGTCGTGTTGACAATCTGCGTTCTGTCTCTGCTGCGCGTGTCTGTTGTTGCCGCGGTCTTTTTCTTTTGAATAGCGCTTTTGACACAGCCGTTGTTGCTTCTTCGGGCGACTTCCTTTGATTGAGTTGTGCCGCGGTGTCGATTGCCTTCTCCATTTGTTGTGGTCGTACTGTCCTGTACAAAGGATATGTTTCAGTTAATCATAAGTCGGAAGTGTAGAGTTGCATATGACAAACCATGTTGGTAACCACGCTCTCTGGCCTAAAATCAGTTACAAGAAAATTGGGTAACGACCAGTGTGACCAACTATATCAAGTTGTTGTAAATAGCCTAATCAAAGCTAAAACTGGTCATTACAAAATGTTCTAGTCAAAACTGAATGTTGAACGGTGGAGTATCAGAGACATTAGATTTATTGTCACCTTTCTTGATGTGTAAGATGAAACTGATTGGTGACCTACCGAGTTATCACAATCATGCAATCCGGCCATACAGAACATTCATTTCATTACTTCCTAAAATTAATCACGTTCGGACTGGTTCCGTTGCATGCAGAGATAAAGCCCCAAAATTCCTATGAATACTTACACGGTGAATCGAATGAATAGTAAATGCTTCACGCATGTACTTTCCTCTGAGTAATATTCTTCACAGAGAACGCCTGCTGGCTTACTATTTTATTTTGTTTGTTAACTGATTTAATTTGGTCATCGGTCATATTCCGGATAGGTCACTGATTGTTGGGTTTCAATTCTCCAAGATTCCTGCACGAATAACCTTAACCTGCTGCGTTTCTGTCGTTTGCACAAGCCCCGGTTAAGTAGACATGACATTCGCCTCATTCCAGTTTGTCATTCGCGTTGTTGTGAAGCCGAAAATTGATGAGTGCTTGTTTGACCAAACAAAAGCTTTGATCCTCTATTCCTTCACCGGCCTGTATAATTGTACGGACTCCGGGAGGAGGGTGGGACGGGAGGAATTCATTGAAATCAAAAATTTTCCCGATCTCAGTGCTATAGTCCAAAATGAGCATGCTTAGTTTGTTTGAAGAATGAATAAAAAAATTGTCCATTGTTGACACAACTAATTGTTCGACTGTTCAGTGTATTCAGTATGGAACTCCTGTTAGATAGTTATTTGCTACCTGTCCATCGTGTGTAACTTATTGCGCACAAGTCATTCAAAACACTACACGATTCGAAATGAGGGAGGAATAATTTCTGTGACAATTAGTAACAGATTATTGGCATGTAAAGTGTGAGATTGGATTGCCATTCCAAGTGTGATCCGATTTCCACAGTGAAACACGAATGCTAGGAATAGTTTTGCCAAAAACAACGTGAACTTTTAACGAGCTGATACTTGTCTGTTTAAAATGGAGATTTTCGAGATAGCTATGCAGTGACAAAACGCGTCAATTGTTATTAGCTACCAGTTTTCCGCATGTTTTATAAACTGTTATTTGTAAAGACAATAACTTTTTGCAGTAAGAACTGGTTCATCCACGAGGGGAGCAAACCAACAATTTTTCTGTCTTCATTTACCTGCGTAGACTAATCTAAGGCACAGATTTGTTATTGGTTTAATAACCTCTATCATAATGGGTGCGACCCGTATAGATGCCATTTGTTCGTTGTTAACCCCACTAATGACACCAGTGATGTTCGTGCGCACATCGGTTACAGGAAATTTACCTACTTGGGAAAAGCTTATCGTCCATGACGCTATCCTATTCACTTCCACATTGACGGATTCATAAAGGGGGAATCGGTTTTAATCGCCACTCGAAACATTTTGTTTCTATGACTTTGCAGCCAAAATTTGGTTTATTAGAAAACACCCGTTAGCTCAACAGTGCAAATCAGAAAAATTCTTGCACCACTCGATTTCGTTTTCAAACCGGCGACCACGTGGAGTGAAGTAAACGACTAGCAAGTCTAACAGGTGGTTACCGTGGCCAAGGTCAGCGGTGGTTGTTGTCAAGTTGGCCAGTGTGAGTCACCGATACAGGCCGGTGGACGTGAAAGCGAACAGCTGGACATCTCGTGATCAACATAGCTCACACCAGGAGCATAAATGTCTCGAAAAGCACGAAATGAGATCGTATCTATTAAAGCTTACGTTTGATATTAGGTGAGAAAAAATGATGTCATCGTAAAATCATCATCATCATCATCATCATCATCGTTCAGCGTTCAGGGTTAAACAGCAAGGCAAGCCTCACTGACCGCTGCCTTTCCCCAGAGTTACACGTTTATATAAAAAGAGTGAATATCAAAGGGGAACAGGGAGTGGATCTACACAGGCGGGAAAAGATAAGGTGCTGCTGCAGCCTACACACGGAACACAGCCTAACTGTACAAACGCACACGTGTTTTCAATCATTCTGATTCGATAGAAAATGACAACACGATCGCCACTGTTCATGGTTCACTGCCATATCCTTGAGTGTCTCCAGCCAGCAAGTCGACGAGTCTTTCGGACTGCAACCACGAAGGCGTGAGACACCTAATTTCCCTAACTTCGCTGTACATTTTCTCATCCCACGTTGCCACGTCATCTGTTGGCCTCCACATGGCTTCTTCCATTCCTTAGGAGGAACACAAAATAGGACACGGTATGGTAGACGAGTGTTCGTGTGTCATACGCAACACGTGACCCAACCAGCACAGTCTACTAAGTTTCATACGCTGAAACAAGCTATTCTCAGAAGTGGCACCCAATACCAGATTCCTAACCTCAATATTACTCACCCGGTCACTGCATCCACTCCTAGCCATACTACGTAAACATCGGTTGTCGAAAACCTCCAACCGACGAACATCGCCCACACGCATACTCCACGTCTCGCAACCATACAACAGAACTGAGCGCAATGTGGCATAATATACGCGGCCTTTCAACTTCAGTGAAACATCAGGCCGACGCCACAAGTGCTTCAATCCAGCGTAAGCTGCACGAGCCTTGGATATACGCATAATTACCTCCAATCCCGAGCTACCGTCGTTGGACACGCAGCTACCAAGGTAGGTGAAACGGTCCACAATCGTTAGTTCCTCTCCATCCAGTATAAAGTTCGGCGCTGCTGTCGTCCAGTCCTGTAACAGTACTTACACTCTGAAGGTGCAAAGCACATGCCAAACCGAGCAACCGATCTCGACAGTTTATCTAGTGCCCGTTGTGCATGGTCCGCAGACTCGAACAGGCACATGACGTCGTCTGCGTAATCTAGGTAACAAAGCTTTCCTCCACTTCCCAGTTCGACTCCTACATCCCGGAGACCTTCTAAAGCATCTTCCATCACCTCGTCCATGACGAAGTTGAACAAGAATGGAGAGATGGGACACCCTTGTCGAACGCCACTAGTTGTTTCGAATAAACGTGACAGTTCACTGTATACCCGAACACGACCATAGGTATGCGAGCACAATGCTCGCAACAGGTTTACGAACTTCGTTGGTATGCCCTTCCAGTGGAGATAACTGAATAGTGCTGGTCGATCCACGGAGTCGAAAGCACCTTTCAAGTCCAGGAAGACTACGATCGTAGGGCGCCGGTGCATGTGGCGCGTTTCGAGTACTTGGTGAAGAGTGAATATCTGGTCGTTGCAACCTCGACCTGGCCGAAATCCGGCCTGTTGTTCGCGGATATTACTCTCGCGAATCGGTGTCAAACGGTGCAGCATTATCGAAGCTAAATCCTCAGCAACTATCGGAATTAAACTGATCCCACGATTATTGCTGCAGTCATTCCGTGCATCCTTCTTGAAAATGGGTATAATCAGTGACTCACCCCACGATAACGGAATACTCTCCTCGTTCCAAATATCACGAAGCAAAGAGGTAAGTGATTTCATCAGCACTTCTCCACCCAATTTGAAAAGAATTAGGGGAAGGTCGTCGGGACCGGCAGCTTTTTCTCTCCTCAGAAGCCTAATATTCGACTCCACTTCCACTTCCGTTGGGGGATCAATTGACACCTACCAAGGATTTGCAGCTCCAGACGTCGGACTGGACACGATAGCGTATGGCCAGCTAAACTGATCCTTGAAATGTTCTGCCCAACGGTCCAGTCTTTCCTGTTTACCATGGATGATCTCTCCATTCCTATCGCACACGACTTCTCATCGTAAAATCAAGGAGTGGATCGGCGTAGCAGATGTTCCTCAAACGATCACTGGCCGCTAAGTTTGGCTGGCACATTTACCCTAAAAGGAATCATCAAACTTGTCTCCTTTCTACTTTGGGGTCTCGTGAATCCGGATATCCATTTGTGGCAAATACCTCTTTGGCTTTAGCTAATTCCTCGACTACGACGTCTGCGAGGTATATTCTTACGGTTCTATTGAGTATAGATTTCTTGCTGACAGGAAACTATGACTATTTGTAATACTTTACCGCTCAAGTGGTCTTCTTGTAGAAGTTACTTTAAAGTGATTTATCCAGAAGGCAGGAAGGAGTAGGTCAAGGGATAACAGATCGATAATTGAGTCCAAATGTCAACGTAGTTATAGCGATATTAGATGACCATGAAACAGCCACACTCAGGTGTGAAAAGGCTCCGCACGACAACCGTATCTTGGCTTGACTGTTGATCACACAGATTCGACTATGACATCGATGGCTGAGTCGGAGTTGTGTTATCATGTTAAGACTGATCCAAGCTCATTTAGCTTCGATTGACCACGGAGAGTTAACGTTTGATCAGGTGTCTTTTGGTGAATTCAGCTCAACCGTGACCAGACACGGCGAAGAAAATAAGCTCCGTCAATGAACGGTATGCCATTAGCGAATTCCGGATACAGATTAATCGACTGACTTGAGTTCCACAAACAGCAGTGAGCAAAACAACATTGGTTACGGTACAATCCCTCTACATTTGAGCGATCATGTAGAATTTAAAAATGCTCAATTTTTTTAAGTCGTTCGTTAATACTTCCTCTTGTATCGACATTTTCCGATCAATGGTGAAGCACAACTTGGTCGGTAGTTCTTTTGCTTGATCACGTTCGAGCTGGGTTCATCATAAGATCCCCGGCTGAATGTTAACCGCCTCGAACTAAACGAGATGAACTAAGTTGGGGTCAGTCTGGACATGATGACTTGCGTTCGACCGAGTCGAGGATTTCACAACCGAGTCTGTGTGTCTGTCAAGAACCTGCATTTATGTTCAGAATTAGGAGTTTCATGTTTATGATGGAAGAATCTGTCTTGCGGAATGGTAAGCGAGATAGCCCTAAGCTCGGCAGTTCTCACCGTTATCGACAATGCTGCATCCTAACATCATAACATTTTGGCTTTTCTTTTTCCTTTGCTCGTAAATCGCTTCATTTGTCATGTTACACCTCGCTGGTTGCATATCCTACGTGACAGATGTTCTAAAAAACCAAATATCTAACACGTGCGGTTTGAAAACCGTTTCCAGTTTCTATGCTATGCGATAAAATTATTCAGCAATTGTGGCCTTCATGAAATAAGTCACCATGTCATATGATCGCTCAACTGTCCATAAAGAAACGATGGAAGCACTGTACAGCTGTTTCATCCTTGTTAGGAATGATGACCAGTGCATATGGACCGCGGCCGAACTGGCACGCGAACCCGAACAAGGACGAACGATTCTGAGTCGAACGCCTTAGCCATTAGGCTACCGGGCAGGCTCTGAACGGTTTGTTCAACTTCACCACGTGATCATGTTGCACCTATCCGTCACTGATTTGCACGGTTACTGTCCGCTAGCTCACAGCAATTGACCCCTACTGATAGATCACTTCTCTGTAGGTAGCGGTGGATATGCACTACTGATGATTTCTAACAACGATGAAACAGCTGTATAGTGTTTCCATGGTTTATTTATGGTGAGTTGAGCGATCATATCACGTAGTGAATTATTTCATGAAAACATTCAATCTCCTACTACTAAAATTATGGTCTTCTCCTTTTGAGCAATCTTTGGGAGTAACATTTGTTAGCCCTTTCTCAGTATGAAATATCCACTGACAACACACCTTATTACGCACTGAGGTCCCAAGCCTCCAAAGTGACGGCTTAGGACATTTCATTTTAACTAAACCTAATTGTTCTTTTGCGCTATCCATTCTACCATAACACGAGGGATGGACACAAATGTAAGGGTGGTTACTATCCGTGCACAGCGCCCAAGGGACGTCAGACGTTCTCAAGTGTAATTAGAATTCTTCAAATACACAACTGATAATCAGTTTTGACACGCGAGTTCCACCAGCCGTCTCACCGTTTAAACAAAAATAAATTTCATAGAATAATTTAGCATGTGTTATCAACGCTCAACTAACCATTAAGAAACCATGGAAGCACTTAATAGTGAGTTTGATGATGATACCATATGGCGAATTATTTTATGAAAGCATTCAATCTCCCACCACTAAACCGAATTTCTTTCAAGGGAATTGCCAAAGTTTATCTACGATCTGGACGCCGCGGGAACCTGATTTTGGATTGACCAACGAGAAGTGCACAGAGAAAGAAAGATCAATGCCATTCTGCAGACCTATCTCGTGAGAAGGTGGACACAAGCTGGTTTTCTTGGATGGTATCTTTGATAAATCAGTTGACCAAGGAATTCTGGTCCAAAATCGCGTCGCATTTATTACAAATAGTAGTGCGCTTGCTTATCTCTCCCCTATTCCATCGGAATTTCATGTTCATCATGGCATAAGGGCGTTATCATCACCATCTTTCTAGATAAATATACTCAGCTTATTCATCGGTGGTTCGGTCACGTGATCGTTTGAAAGAAGTCAGAAAATACACTGAAAACGAAATATTTTTTGCTTTATTAGGGAACTTAGCCGGAGTAAAACGTTTGGGGCATTTTGGGAATGAATTTTTGGCTAATACTTGATATGTTGCAGTGAAGAATATTGTACTTCATAGCAAAACGACTATCAAATAGACCAAGGGTATCCTAATTCCGTTCACCCGTACTTCAGTTTGAATATGGTAAAGTGAGGAGTAAAAATATGTAAGGATCAGTAAGGTGAAAATGAGTAAATGTAACCGAAATGTAAAATGCCTCGTCATGGGTCCTGAAGTTGATTAATAGACCCAATATTTTGACTACCGTTAGGAATGCAGCGTCCGACGAAGACTGCATTTAGTGCTAATTTAATCTGCCTACCGGAAACGTTGTCACAGATATTGTGCTGGCAGTAACTTCTTTACAATATAGCTTACTGCAGATTACTTTAAGTACTATTGATTCTACTACGATGAAAATTCCTAACCTTTCTTCTAACGGTAATGCAATTATGAGAAACTTGTTTGTAAAAATCCAATTGTAGCAGACCCTCATGCCCATGGTAGAATATCACAAACCAACCCATGCAACGAGAGGGATACGAAGGCCCAACTGACATCGAAAGGCAGGTCTTGTTAACAGAATAGCTAAAGAAATTCTACGGTCAACTCAGACCAATATTTTTGGGAGTTTTCGGCGTTTAATTGCATTCTAATTCCTGAGGTCATTTTGTCACCTTATACTTACTTACCCGTATGTCATTGGGTTGCATCCCAGGGAATCAGCTGCCCGTTTGATGGTAAAGTGATTGTGTACCATGCATGCCACGGACTATTTTTCTCAGCTCCTACGTGAAAGGTTCTTCCATTCACAACACTTTCAATCGGGGTGTGAACATTAACAACACGGATGGTGTTCTGATTGAAGACAATGTGATACACGATGTTCTAGGCGCTGATCTCGTCCTTCAAGGTGGACTCGATGAAAGTGACACAACTCAGCACAGTCTGATTGTCAATGTGAAAAATAGATGCTTGGGTGATCCCGTACCTGCTGCGGCGATTTGGATGAGTCAATTGAACACTACAGTGCGCTCTAACGTTGTGGCCGGTGGGACCAATGTTGGATTTTGGTGAATAGTTACGAGCATAACACTATTGCAAACTATCCCAATGTTCGGATGCGCATTACAGGACGTGAACTGTTCTGCTGAATCTGTCCAAAGCAGTCGTAAGTTACTAACTTCGATCTATTGTTATCGCAAAGTCCGAAAGATGATATATTTTAACGTGTTCCTTCTAATTATATCCGCTCTAAATGATCTGCACAATGGTCTTTTCAAAAAGTAAGAAATTGCGGCAAGCTAGGTAGAATGTTTTACTGCTGCCGTTATTTTAATTCTCAAGCACATGCTTTACGAGAGACCAAATTTCTAGAATAGGCGAATTAATCTGAAATAAGTAATAATAATAATGATTATCTGCATGAGCAACAAACAAATCAAATAAATTAGTTAATGCAAAAACCAATCTGCTTTCGGAATCCGATATATGTAAATATGAATAGCAAGCTTTTTCTAAACTGCACAGTTTTCTTTGATTTTTATGAGTCATTTCTAGATCTCGAGCGATTCCGCCAAACGAATAACTCTTCAGAAACAAATCCCGTCTGCCCATGAATGGCATCAGCAGGCTGGTTGGAAAACAATAAGGTACATGGCCAAAGACAGTCTGGATTACAGACTCACCACGACTTGAATGTTATCAATAATGGAATGTCTTTAATTGGAACTGCTTTGCTAAAGATTTAACATTTTCGGTGACATATCGGAAATTGGACAATCCGAGTATATGTACAGACAGTCATGCGGCATGGCATTCATGATTTCCATTCACACTTTCGTGCGTTCAGTTTAATTTTCGGTTGCCCACCTTAATCTCACGGTAGTACTCGAAAGGGGAACAAACTAATGCACGGATTTTGTCAATGTTTGATCCCATTAGTATTGTCTGATCAATTTCTTTATTGATTTGTATGATTAGTTGGGGAAAAAGTACCTGGATTCGCAACCCAAATGTTTAGTATGACATCAGCTGGGAATAGTTAAATGTCCGCCACCCTGGTCAGCAAGATCAGCTCATTTGAATGTGAATATTGGACATTTGTTGGGCTGTGCAAATAGCAGATATCTAGAAAGAAATATTTTATGATTTACCCCTGCGTATATAATCGGAAGTGCTTACTTGGATGCGCAGTCAACGGGCACTGCCCTATCACTTATTTTTACTAACAAAATACTGCCTCCTTCAACTAGCAGAAGAAGGTACCTCAGTAATTTGGGAATTCGTTATTGATTTAAATGCAATATCAATCATTACTAGTTATCGATAAACATGTTAGTGTAGAGAAATTTCGGTCAACATCAAGGGGAACGTTGAATCCAGGTTCACCTTGAGGAGCTCTGCCAAGCTGTCAAGTTATTTCTAGACAATCAACTAAGAGACATTTCTCCTTAATGCTCCAATAGGTTGAACCAGAATTCGTTTGCAATTCTTGGCGAACTTTGATATTTCGTGATATAACTTGTTCGGTTCTTTATGGCAAATAAAATCAAAGTTTCAAATACAAAAACCTTACCAAGGTTAAACAAAGAGGATTTTGCTGCCAATTTTCCTCAAAACCTTTTTCGAAGTACTCAACCTCCATCTGAATGCCTTCTGAAGAAACTAAGGCACGCTCACTGAACATGCGATGGAAAAGTGTGCGTGTGGATTCCACTCACGAATCCGAATTTCTAAGGGTTTTCGTCCTGGTGACTGATTTATACTAATGCTGAATATTTCATGTGCCAAGATTCACAAAAGACATGTATCAGAAGAAATCGACACTGTTATTTGTTACGCCGAGAGCAAAAACGAAATGTCCATTCCACTTGATGATATGAATTGAAACCTGTTTCAGATGCGGGATACCATCTCATTCAAATCAAACAAATTTCAGCTGGTGCACAGTTTGCTGATGACGTGGTAAATTATTAATACTAATTTGCACGTCAGAACGATTTCCGCGGAATTCAACATCCGGTAGAATAATGCAATACCCCACAACTCACCCGACTCGTGTTAGCTTCGTAGAATAGGAGCAAATTGTTGTTTTTCGTTCGTCAGCAAATCCCTGAGACTATACGAAAACTTATTGTGTAATTTATACTGATCCCTCTTACGGGTTCAGATATAAATTAGATAAACTTTTGTCTTCAAAATTTCACTTAAAGGACGCGAATCAAATGTCATCTTTGATTGGAAATTTTGCCTGCGTAATGGGTAATTCTGTGGCCACCTTCCAAGTTACTGCTTCGGTCACTGTGATGATGTGATAAAATGGTAAAAAGCACAAAGGACTTGCGGCCTGCTGACCTGTATGCATTTCGTCCTGCGCTCATTGCACAGCATGCTTGTTTGTCAATAAAGGTCACCGGTTGCTAACTGTGAAGAAGTTCGAGCGTCTTATGCCTGATTCAACAGTATCAAATGATATGAAAAAGAAAGCTTACTGAAAGGGAAATCTCACCGGAAAGACACGTAATAACAACAACAATAATAATATTTATAACGTTTATATTCAGCATACATTTCAAAATGCATGGTATGAAAAGATTCTGACAGAACTTAATGTCTGGTGAGAATTGACAATAATGGCAGTAATTTAAGGTAGAAATGCCCCGGCCCTGGTGTTTGATTTTTTGACACCAGGTGTATTTACGCGAGCCTAAATGCGAAGAGATCAAGAAAACAGCAATAAAAATAGGAGGATACACAGTTGTTTCCATTTTCCAGTTAGAATAGCCCCTTGCCACTTAATGCACTAGATTCTTATCCATTTATAGCTTACAGCTGGTCACTCTAACCAAGAAATTTAAAAATGACAAGAAATATTTCGGCGTGATTTGAAATTGCGTTGTGAATGCCCGCGCGAGCTGAATTAAACAATAGTGAGTTGTACTATCTGTGGTTGGTATTATTACTGGCTTGGAAAAATCTGTCTAAACAGTCATCTTTAATCGTTCAGCAAACAATGACGCATAAGGGAGTTTGGCTAGCCGTTCATATTTAACACTCGTATTCCGTCAGTTAGGCTATTCGGACCATATCCGTTCTCCGCATTTTCAAGTGCAATTCAAATGCCGTAGGTAAACACTGAACTATAGATGTTGGAGTAGCTTGTTATCCCATGTAAAACAAACGGCTTGAAAACATTACCGTATTAGGTAGTCCAGCCGAGAAAAATGACGGGAAGGAAACTGTAATGAATAGGAGTAAGTAGTAGAGTCACTTGAAATAATAGTCACCTTTTCCTATACGGAATGGTTTCGAGCTGATGTCGCAGGCGATTACTTGTTCAGTGAGCTGAAATCCAACAGAATGTGTTCTATTTCACTCAGATAGGGATTGGTTCACAATATTTGTTTCATGAGAAAACTGGTGTATACTTCACTACTGATTGGTCAGTGGAAGTATGCTATTCGTTAACTGTCATTTTGACAAGTGGATCTTACGTATGTTCTGCAACAAATATCCAGTATCCAAAAGCACTTTTTAGAGTTAAACAGCTTACTCCCACGGTTCAAGTGCGGCCAAAGATGATTTGATAGCCTGAGAAACACGTTTAGGAGATTAGCCCATTTGTACTTAGTGTAGAACTTTGTTCCCGAATCCGAGGTAAGAGGGTATACAACTAGGATATGGTGCTAACAAGCCACGCAAACGCTGTAGAAATAGGTTTAATATTGCCGCGGTGGTGCATGTGTGAGTCACGTGTTGAATCGCCTGATAACAGAGAGTATTTGGATAAATCTGACTGATTTCAAGCCGGCAGAAAAAGAAGACTCAGTGAACAAAGTGTGTTTCTTGATCACTGCTTCATTGTAAGTTTTGTGCTGAACAAAGTATGTGAGCACGTACGCTAAAGTTAGGTTTACTTTGTCATTTGCATTAAGTGTTATGAAATTAGTCATCAAATATTATTGCAGAAATGGGTTATTAGATGGAAGAGTGTCAGCTAATGATGCCCTGCATCAGTAATAACAAAGCCAGCATAGTCCACTGGAATGTGTCATTGCAGCAAGAACTGTTTCGATAGACAAACAACAACTGATTGGGTTTACAATGTCTGAGATGTGATTTGCATCACCATATTGTTAAGTTTAACTACACGTTTGCATTTGCCTGAAGCCAAACCCTATTCTTGGGAGAAATGGTCGTACAAAATAGACGATTTTTGTTTTTTCAGGACCTACATCCTGCCAGGTGGTCGCATACGTAATTAAGGGACTCTGAAGATACCGAAGGCTTGAGTGACGGCATTCAATTAGAGACGTCTGTGAATTTGGCTAAAGATGCGATTATCGATCATAGTAAGATTGGTCCTGATATACGGTTCGGAAACGCGGCATTGGGGAACCGATGGTATGCGTGAACTGAGGGTGTTTGGAGGCCAGTTTCTTCGCCACACTGGTTAACTACGATGAGAGAATTTTCTTAGTAACTCAGAATTGGGACGCAAAATATTTAGTCGGAGAGATCAGTGGATAGAATGACTACCGAACTTGAATAGGCTGAGTTGTTTGAGCCTTGTTTCACTTTCAGTTACATCGACTCCTCTGCAAAAGCTATTCTCCAAGACAGGTTATGATTGAAACATGGATCCAGTTGGTCAGTTCATGACGTACTGAAAAGGTATCAAAGCCTTACCGCATTGAATTCCACTAGATCTCCTAATGCGATGGCTACAGACTCTAGGCGATATGGCCATGTGTTGCCATCAGTGGTGCAATCCCATAATCCTTTTGAATTCTGGCTTTGAGATCTTTCTTTGATTCTTATTCGTTACTGCACAATAGCAACTAGAACCGGACAGTAGTGCGACTGTTCTGCAAACTGAGCCGAATTAAACTTATCGTTCATATATGAGTAATTTTATCCCGACTGGAAACGCAGGTGCTGATGTGATTATTTACTACTTACAGCTGAAGCACCAAATTTCTTTTTCTTTGTTTTAAATGAAAAAGTTTATCCAAACTTGCGTGCACAGACATTTCGTAGCCACCGTAATTAAAGAATGCTATTATCCGTAAATCTTTCACCTTTCTTCATCTTTTTCATGTTTATTTTTGATTCTACTATTAATGAAATGAAAATGCACAGTTTTTCAGAGGGGTATCAAGTGGAGAAGTTGACTGGCAGCAGGAGGACTCGAACCCACGACCTTCAGTCCAAATGGCACGACTTTATCTACCTGAACATTTCAGAAAAGCCCTCGGGCCGTATTGCTCCTGAGACTTGTTTCTGATTGGTTTGGGGGTGTTCACTCCTCAGCCACCCACGAAAAATATCATGAACCAGATTCTTATTGTTGAACTGCATAGAGAAAGCTGAGCGGAAACGATCATTTTGTAAGGTTTTGGAGGAGTGCAAACACCCATTGTTTAATCGGACGCTACGCAGTGTGACACACGAAAGAGTGCCTCTGAGTTTAAAATCGTTTGCCGTGATTAGCAGCAGATTTTAGTTGGTTTGTCACAAGCAACCTTGATGGTCATTGTAACAACGAAATACTCAGAATGACAGCTGTGGCTAAACGGAGAAGGCTGTGGCATTTGGATGTGGAGTTCGAGGATTCGAGTCCTCCAACAGCCAGTCAACCTCCCCATTTGGCAGCCCACTTTTGGCCGCGACCCCCTTTCTGAAAAATGACGTAAACTGTTATTTCACTAATGGAGGAATTAAAAAGTAAAAGAAACGATAAAAGATGCATAGGGCGAAGAAAGCATAAAAACTGGAAAAACAAAACAATCGTCTGAGGTTATGGGAAGCATTTATTCCATTTGGTTTGTCCTAATCCTGTCAATACGGATGCAGATGAGGTCCATGCAACGGTTTTTTTTTCATCACAGTTTACAGCATCTCCATATATGCTTGATAGGATTCGTTCTCTTTAAGCAATTGAAAATAATACCTTTGATGTTGCAATGAACCTTCCACAGACCAGGCTTCAGAGCTTTACTCGTAGCGACACAACAAGGTGAAAACGCCGCCGAATACGGTATGACTTTAGTCCGGCCAACAGTCGGAACAGTCACCTTGAGACGAACCCCTAGTTGAGGGAACTCGATGAGATAATAGCGCTTGAGAACGTATTTCATATCACCATGATTAACAGTTTTATTTGTGGGTAATCTCTAGCAAGGCATTTTGACTATTTTATGAACCAAGGAGGTCTGTTTTAAATATTTGCCGCAAGCAAACAGTTCACGGCTTTCAAAAGTTTTACGGGACGAATGTAGCAGAGGATGTACAAATGCGTTTGATTAGGTCCATCGGCGTTTAATTAGAGTATCTTTAGGTAACCATTATCTGTAAACTTTGCCCTGATGGCAGATGGCTTAGTCGGAATTTGATGAAAAACAAATCAGGCAAACTACGCTGACCAGACTGCACATGTGAATCAGTGGTTGAAGGGTTTGTTATCCAGACAGGAAAATCTTTCAGTTTTCCTTGAGAGAAGCTAAAAATTCTTCGCAGGTAGCTGACTGGTTTACAGAGACCGGCGTAATAAAATTCATGGTACTGTTTCTATTCTGGATAGAACAGACCAAATGCAATCTACACCTGACCAAGAGATTGAAGAACATGAATGTTACTGTCAAATAGCCGAAGTGAGAAATAGAAAATGGTGGATAGTGTGACGAACATTTCTCGGAGCCACGTTTGTGGGGAAGCAACAATTCACACAGCGTCAACCACTGACCAACACGCCCCGGGTAAAGACGTTACTAGACCGTTGACCATTTTATTTCTTTGCCTGTTTTCTATTAAGTAAGAGCAACGATTCAAATGAGATCCTAGTTAGAAACTAAGAAAGGAGTGCAACGCACTAGGATAGGGATGTTCGGACAGCAGAATACCAGACACACATACCTGAGGCGCGGCAATGACCGCGAAACCGGTCGTGTGCTTCCGGGGAAATTTTGCTCATCCACCCGTATGAGAAACGTACTACTGAGAAGTAAAAGCAACCAATTTGTAATACATGGACGATTTACGGAAAGATCTAGAATAGGAAATATCAAATGTTCACAATTTCAAGTGACTACTATAAATGACCAGATTTCCGGATGCAATATGCTTACAAACTTTTGAATCCCGAATTCATCGGCCGATTTTTTCTACTTGCGTAAGTGGTAATTTTTAAAATAAATCTCATTCTTAAAATATTGCCGTTTGTGAATTGCAGCTTGCTGAATTTGTCGTTGATTAAACTCGAGATGCAAATCAAACTCGTTCGAATAGTCAAACGGTTAAATACTATTCTGGAAATGAAGAAAGCCGAACTAAGTTTTTATAAACTGATTTGTTTTGTCAGTCATGGTCGAAAATTTAAGTTGACCAAAATATTCAGCTCACATTCTCGCATCATTCAAACTTAACTTATTCCGGTGTGTGGAGATCCCCTCCCTTGGGATAACTGTACGTTTACATTACAGATCTTTTGATTGGATGATAGACATAGTAGCTCAGTGCATAAGGGTTCAGAAATTTTGGTATATTGGTTGAAACCTTTTGTTCCGACGGAGTTAGCATTTTATCAGCCACTTGAACTGTTAGTGTGCACGTGAGAGTTGTGTATTAATTCTTATTTGCCACGACGAAATGCCCACTGCGGTATTTTATTATCCCTTGGAAAAATTCCCAGTTGAACTTGCCGATTGTCGGTTAGGAAAACTCGGTGAACGAGATCGGGGAGAAATGCAGCTTACGAGGAGTGGTTCTTCCATCTTCACCTGAGATGAGAATCGAAAATGTAACAATGTACAATTTTAACGGCACTAATTTTCTAGCCATTGCAGCCTGACGGCTGTGAATCAGTATGATGGCATTTTACAGGGATTACGAATATCTTGAGCGGTAAGTTAACAGAAATATTCTGATATTGAGATGGTTTGTTGTGCATTGAATAACATTCCAAAAGCTTGCTTCTACCAAAGTTGGCCGGAGCGAAACCTTTTGTTAGCTTTACATCAATGATATTACAAAAGAGCAATAGCACACGAACAAGAAAAAATAGGCACAGTCCCATTTTCGAAGAGGCTTCAGCCCACGCAACTTTACGGAGCTGATTTATTAAAGATACGTTTTTTTGAACGAGTCACTTATTAGCTTTCTATTTATCAAAATGATATTATTTATAATATTTTCCCTTATCGCGTTATGAAGCAGAGATAAAGAGACTCGCAAGGGATAAGAGAATCGCATGTCGGTATTATGCACAAAGACATGTTTTTGATAGAGTAATGTAAACCCCTTATTATTTTAATACAGCAACTGAAATAAGCAAGATGTGGGTGAATGCCAAATCGAAATATTAATTTTTCCCGGTTATAATATGGACCCAGGTTCAGATAACTCTAATCAGAATTAACCGATCAAAACATGGCTTTAATCGATAACTACAAATAAAATATTGTGTGCTAGTTGTAAGAAAGATTTACAATAATTATTTTTGACGAATTAAACTGAAATACTGCGAAGGCAATAAATAGTTTCCAAGCAAAAGTTGTGATAATTAGATAGAGTTAAAACTTCTTACCCTGTTTTTACTGTAACATCTCCTAGCGGAATTCTGATAACAGCAGAATTTAAATGGACCTCAGCCCTTCTTCTACATGGCGAGAAGAGCTCATTGGTGGATGGAATCAATGGTGTCAACGCCATGGATGGTGCTCTTCTCATGCCCTGTGCACCTCATCTACTCACGGAAAAGTGAGCGCCTAAGTAGATCAAATATGGGAATGTTTTTAATTTAGCAGTATATGAACTACCGGTATGTGGATAACAAAGAGTCTTGAGTCAGTCGCTTTCTTGGTGAAACATTCATTTGCTTCCAGTACGGTTATTATGTCATTGTGCGTCATTTTGGCTTCAAAATCATACCCGACCGAGTGAGCATTTTTGCCGATTGCACAGAACACACAGACTATCAATAAAACAGAATCAGTGTGCAATGACATGGCCGAGGATAATTTGGAAAACCTGGGTGAGTTATGAAGATGAGCTCGGTTTCGCTTTTAGCTCCACTGATCGTTTTTCAGCGGAATTGTCCACCAGTTTATGTTACCCTGCATGTTACAAGAAATAGAGAAACGCTCCAAGGTATTTAGTTCAGCTAGTTTCTTTCTTTTGGGCAAATCAGACTGAAAACGGCAAGGCACCCAGATACCGAGGTTTATAATCAATACATTATTGAAATGATTTATGGCATTTCCGTCCAAATGTTTACTGCACCTTACTTTATATCTATTACACTTCTTTAATTGTCATTTTGCTGCCGCGATTGTCTTCATAGAGCAAATGGCCAACCGATTCCGTTATTCACTATCGACCTCCGCAGAAAATAATGCTAAAAATATCTCTCCCAAGGTATGTGCAATGTAAAAATCTGTCAACTTAGCACATCAAATGCCTGCCAGAGGATTGACTCTGAATTTCAACCCTGTTGGGATCAGCAACAGTACCATTTTTCAATGAATGGTTGTGCTGTCATTCACTAGTCATTGAAGCAAACTTCTTTTGAAAAGGCACTCAGAGAGAAGGATAGCCTCCTTTAACTTATGCAGAGTTTATTACTTATCAAATTTTCTCGAAAGTTTGGTGAACAAGTGTACGTGAAACGATCAAGAAGGCAAAATCTTGCTGGATCCCCTCCTCTATAGCAATCATAATGAAGCGTCGAACGTATGCATTTGAATCCGTGGTCTTTCCATTGCGGATGGCCTATGCGGGGTAAATCAAGTACCTAATGCCGAAAATGTACCACCTTGTCAACATCGCAATATCTAAAGGAGGACCAATCACTTTTCGCAATCAATGTTTTCAATATTGCTTCTCAACTAACTTCTTGACTATTTGTCCTTCAGAATACACGTTCCGGACACAGACCTCAAATCAGCCGGTCAACGTCACACTATGAAGCAGCAGACTGGCTCCTATTTGAGACCACCAGCAGTGCGGATATTTCGACACACTGGGAATTCATATTAGGGCTTTCCAGATGAAAGGCTTCTGCGTTACCAGTGGGCTACCAGCTCCCGTGTGCGAGGTGGGATTATTCAGAATCACCGATTTACGTGGGTACAGATATTGTTCTCAGTGACAGTCAGCAGGGTTCGAAAGCTACGGAAGGAGATAGAACAAATGTCCCATTTGCTATAATCGAATGCCTTCCACCAAATCATATCTTCTGCGCAAGATGGACGGATGCCCCATTAGCGTGTTTTCTTGTTCGATAATCAAGTAAATCATCCTAACACACTAACTCCAAATAATTATGAAATCCATATTTTTATCATGATTGGATTTAAATTGATAACACGAATCGGCTTTTGTCTGAAATTTTTGAGTATCGCCATCAACAGAAATATTGCATATTCCCTCCCCACGTTTTGAAGCGCACCAAAATGTCCGCAAATTTCTCTCAGACTGAGATCCTTTTTCCCCAACACAATGAGATGCACAGTAATCTTACCCCTTTTTTAAAGGCATTTTGGGAATTGTGAATTTTATGAAGATTCCAAATGCTAACCATGATTAACCCAGTGTTCAGGGCTTTTGAAACAGGGTGGACGCTTTCTGTGTCAACCAGTTTGACTCTCGGATTATGGTAAATGGTGTGGAATGTTGTTCGGAGTCACCCGGTTGCCGCATTACGCTAAAAGCCAACTGTTGTTTGAATTTGTAGCGGATGATTGTAGTATTTCTCTGGTCCACAGTTACATTTTCCACCCCTTCGGTATCTGACCAGAATCGTTTTGACTTGGGTTTTAATTCAATGGGGTAGTGTATATTGATTATCCTGAAAAATTCCAAAATGAGAACACCTTAAAGCTTGACAACAGAGCAAAACTAAAGTAGCTACCATACGCATAAATGAAACGGAAAATTTATTAATTTCTGTTCTCAGATTATTCAAGGCTTCATGGGAAACATTCCGTTTGAAATAGTGCATAAGGAGCCTTCAAAATGATGATGAACGACTCTTGAGCTGCGGAATGAAACTTTTCAATTGAGGGGCATTTGTATTCCATGTAGATTGCTCCGAATTGACCCGTGCCTGTTTCCCCATAACCCCTCGAAAAACGAGGTAAAAACCTCACGCGAAGACATCCGAATTTGAGAATAAAAGCATTCCCTTTTGAATTCATTCTTTTCCTATATCTGCTTCTATCTGAGATGCACTTTTCCACAAGTGCCTGAAGTTGACTTGCGCTTTTTGGCCAGAGCCTTCGACATGGGTCGGGGTTCTGGGACCTGTGCCAGCAAACGTAAGTTCGGTAGATCACTGTCCTATTCCAAGAAAATCACCTAAACCCGACTATCAATCGATTACAATAATGCTCGTCCAATTAACATGCCTTTCATTCTTCAGTCGATGCTGTATTGCCTGCTAAAGGCGTGATCACAACCCGTTGTCAAAAATTTACTAAGGTTGATGGAATTTGAACAGATTTCGTGCAATGACGAGGGGAAATCTATTTAAGTCGAAATAAGATTTCTGACAGAACTCGCTGACGGTCTGTTTGGATCTACAAAAGAAGTGGAGAATGACATAAAAAAAAGAAAGTGTAATTAAACATGTGACCATCCAAGAAAACCTTAAAACTATTAGTCATTCGATAAGACATCAGAACAGCCTGTTGAAAATGAAATCAGGTTAACAACAGAATCTCATTTGAACTGTTAGGAACATGAACGGGTCATCTTTTATCTTTTTCATCTTTTACTTCCTTTAGTGAAACAACAATGTACACCAATTCTCAGGAAGGGGGCCGCGGCCAACAGCGGACTGCCAACTGGGGAAGTTGACCGGCGATGGGAGGAATCGAACCCGCGACCTTCACGTCCAAACGCCAGGACCTTATCCGTTTGGTCACCGCCGGCCATTTACGAATCACATGCCGGTTCTTCCGAGGATTTTTTCCGTCAAACGAGTCTAATGAATGGTAGTAGCCGCGAAACCGATCGTGATCTTCCGGGGAAATTTTGTTTATCCATCTGTATGGAAACATACTACTGGGAAGAAAAATTCAGATTAACATTATACTTTGCACCGCCGACTGAGAACAGATCATTTTAGCCCTGTGTGGCTATTGATTTCAAAGACTCAGCGAGATATGGTTTTATGGAATAAAGGTACAAGTGAATAGAACTGGATCAGTTTAATTGCAGTGTTTGTTTATTTGTAAAAAGAAGCTCCGGAAGGCATCTCGGACAGCCCGAAGTCGTCCGGTCAGTTTGAGATGTCACGTCAATACTCGTTTAATTAGGGGATTGGTGTAAAATCATGATGTTCCATTCAGAAATAATATTCCGATCTGAACAATGGATTTCATCCCGCCACGCTGTTTCTGAGGAATAGCCCGTTTTCCGAACGGTGCCCATGCCATGATTTGGCCACCTGCGGGCAGGAAGGTTTTGTCTTATTCAGAAGCATGCATCATGGAATAAACTCAATGACAAATTCAAAAACATTTGGGAATTATTACGCACAAAAGTATAATGGTAGCGTTAATAAGACAGTATGATACGAATATTGGATATCTTTACCAACATCCCTGTTATTTCAGCCGACAATTCCCAAGGGTGATTATTCGCCTTTACTTGACCAGTCAGTCACCATCATTCTGAATACCATTCGTACAGAGGGAACGCTGGAATTCAAATCCGGCAGCGGATGATCCTAAATATCGTTCTACCATATGCTCATTTACGATGCCCGGGTCATCATTAGAGAATCCATTTACCAATATCAGTTTGAAAATGATACTTTTGGGGTCACTGAAAGACGCGGATGAATTTTCAAACATCGGGAGATCATAAGTTGGACCTAAGGTCTTTGGTGTGTTGCACCGATAAGTGAAACATATTTCCGCTACCCATATATTTTCTTTAATTTTCCAGCATTGTAGCAGTCACAGTTAATGTTACCTTTGAAGTAGAAATCAACCACTGGCTGGTAAAATGAAAAATAAAAAAAACAATAGGACCAATTTAAAAGTTCATGTTGTCCATGTACAATGCCTGTGTAGAATGTCAGGGTGAAACCATTAATTGAATCCCCTTATCCCAAACGTTTCTTTCCCTCAGTTTTAGTCGTACACAAGGCTTAACTGGGATGCCTATGAATAACGAAAAACTATATATGTGTAAATATATATATTACTGGGTGAAATCGCTTTCTGCATTTACAGTCATTATTGGGCAGTAAATTTTCATTATTGATGACAGAAGCTTGATTCCAGTTTTCCGCTCAATATTTTTGGATGTGTAACAATTCGGTACTCAATGATTCGATAGTGTGGTTCAGTTAGTCGGTGGTCATTTTCCGACCTACTGATCAGCCCATGAATAACCACTGCATATCACGAAGTTAAAACATCTACATCAGAATTTACGGTTGTCTTTTGAAAACCAAAAAAGACCACTGTGACTTGTTTACGGTGAACTGTCTTTATCAATACTATTCTCGGTGTGGGCTTTATCTACTAGCCAATCCATGATTTATTGTTAGGGAACATCGTCTTGGAGGGTTCCAGTCATCAGCTTATTCACAGTGTGATCATCCGGGCTGGATAACCTGGTAGTAAGGCCTTGAATCCCGCATTACCATCTGACGACATCGTACTCCAGGCCAGCGTAATCACTGGGGCCGCACCGCGTCCAGTTTTTGCAATGTAGCTTTGGCCAGTCTCTAACGCATGGAATTGATTGTTGAAAGGATTCAACCACTCGCAAATTCTCGAAATCTCCGTGCGACACAGGTATTATGAAATGAAACCCTAAATATGATTGTTTACGAAGTTGATGCTAATTCCTGGCGTATTCGGAATGATTTCACGGTAAAACCATCTCCTTCCAAAAAGCTCTGCTTTCTATATCGTCCGCTGATTTGCTTCAAACTAGAATCATTTTAAACTTCTTAGCTATCCCCACATGTACGATGGTCTTGATAGCGAGTTTCATTTGAGATGCTATTCAAATTTCTATCCAGTGATGTGGTCGTCCATTCGCGCATGATCGGTCTCGGCCTAATTGACGCCGAAAAGTCATGCAGTATGTTTGCCAACATCAAGCTACAGCCGACGACGGAATTTTAGGTCTACTGGCGCGTACCAAGTTCAATTGTGGGAAAAAACATGCAACTTGTGGACAAATGTGTTCAGTTCATCGCATTTATGCTACTTATTTGTCCAGTCTATTTTGGGCAACAGTTCTTGCTACTATTTAATATGCAGTGAGTAGATTACTTTTCAAAATATTAGCTGTTTCCTAAAGGCATACTCAGTGAGTAGTATGAGGATTTCAGCGTACAAGGATCACGTCGTATATAATGGCATGTTCTCCATTTACAAAATATCTGTTTTACGGGGATCATTCGACAGCGACTGAACTCTAAATATGAACAGTCATTGACGAAATGGTTCATGCAAAAATATCCAGTCTACCAGAACTTTACAGCTTCGCGCTGCTCGAACCGTTGGCCGCTGGTTAGAATGGTGGTACTAATGCTCACGTTAGACCAAGCTGATCAGGTCACACCATTTAGCTAGAATCAATCTAAAACATTTGGTGCCTCTTATCCCACTGAATAGTATAGAAAGAAGACCAGTGTCGGGGATATTAGCAGTTAGTATTACTCTTTTCACACGGTTAGGTAAAAACAACCTGATCTGTCCGAACAATTGGGATCAACTCAGCATTTAATCATGACTTTATCATTAATGTTCCCACAAAGAACATGGGAAACCAGATTGCTTGCTCGGAGGCAAATTTTCTTAGAATTTGATTGAAAGTAAGCGAACGATTAGCTACTGTTCCGCCCGGCGACAAACATCCCAAGTAGGTGGAATATTTTTGTAAGGATCCTTTGGAGATTGTACGTTAGCTCATACAATTTAGTGACGCCGAAAATTGCTCGAGTCGTAATGCGTTGTATAGTATTGTACTTTATTGTATAGAGTTTTGCGTACAAAACTGTTGAATTCCAATGAAAAAAACGGGGAAAATAAGAAAACGTTGCTCTCCTCACCTTGTACACATGAACAAATACTCACCGAAAAATGATTTGAGCACATTAGGATAGGTCTCTCAGGAATTCGGCCGAAAGCCGTTTACGGTTTGTCAAGATCTGCGTTAAATATGAAACAATGGAGATTCTATAAATATTGATTCTGGAGGGCATGGAACGAAAGGTGGATCGTGTTGAATTATGAGAGTGACATTTTGAAAGATCGTTGGGCGGAGGATCCATGGGATCTGAAAGAATTTTGTAAGTAAATTTCTCACATGCTGGTAAATGTTGATCACATAGATTAGGAGACAATTCATTTAGTGGTACGAAGAACGCACGGCTAATAACTGATAGTCCCCGACGAAGAAGTTTAAAGTCTTTTCTAGGTAAACCCGAAAAAATAACAAGAAAACAGTAAAGAAGGATTGAAAATACATTGGTATACAAATCGGGGGACAATGCTTTGTTCCACCTTGTAGTGTCGAAGCTTCCTGATTTGAAATGACAACCGTCGGAGACTCTTTACACAGGTGGAAATGTGATTAGTCCACTTCAGATTTTTATCAATAATAACCCTTAGATATTTCACAGAATCAACCCTGGTAAGAGTTTTTGAGTTGACGGAAGACATTTCGGATGGGTAGGCTGACCGAGGGAGAGAGAACGGGCATTCGAAACATTCAAATATTTTGAGATCTAAACCAGCTCGTGCAGAGAAATCGTAAACAGAAGATAAGTTGTTGGAAAAACTTTGGAAGTCATTGTTGTTCGAAACGGCATGAGGAAAGGCAACATCAGCATACTTAAACAGATGACAGGATGAACTAGTTGATAAGTCGCTGATGTAATTAGAGTAGAGAAAAGAAACGGTGAAAGAACAGCACCCTGAAGCATTCCTGAGTTGTTGATCAACGGTTTTGAAGTTTTACCGTCCATTCGTTTGCACTGTGTTCGGTCAGTAAGTTAGTCAAACAGCCATGCTAATGAGGATCTGGGACAACCAAATGTTTGCCGTTTGTGGAGTGGAAGAAACCGTGGGAACGAGTCAAATGCTGACAAATAGCCTGGATAGACGCAACACACAGATTTCACTGATGCGTATAGAGCTTACAAATGGGGTGAATGAGGGAGGCGACACCGTCCAAAGTGGACCTGTTAGATTTATAAACAAACTGAAAACGGCCGTCAGGAGGATACATAGCAGAACGCCGGCGCTTATGTATAGCACGCTCCATCAGTTTAAAACCAGAAGGAGTTGAATCGGCGGGGCGAAAGTGTTTTGCTAAAGCAGTAGAACTGGCAGATTTTGGAATGGGAATAATAATGGCGGGTCTCCAACACTCAGGGATGGAAGACGAGCTTAGTGATAAGTTAATCAGAGATATAAATGCATCCGTCAGAGCCACAGCACCACGCATTAAATATCTGAGTGCAGGTTGTCAGGACAAACCCCTATGATAGTTCTAGCGGTGCGAAGAATTTCAAACATCTCTTTGCTAGAAAAACCTGTAACTGTCATATCATTTTCCTAAGCAAATATGACTGGGGTATAAGTGGAACGATGGATGAAAGCACGATTGATGCTGTCGACATCCGCAGAAAATTTCGCATGTTTCTTTTTCTTCCCACACAACAGTCGAATGTCTTGCCATAGGAATCGATTGTTGTTACCACTCAGGAGTTAACTGGCGAATGGGTTTAATCTCAACTTTCACTAGGGCCGAAATTTAGCGCATACGTCAGTTATCCTAGAGGATTGTCACCTACGGAGTTCAGTACAGAAAATGTGTTGACTGAATAGTATGTTAAATTTAGCACAAATTCATTACTAATCTAAATGGATCAAGTAAACTGAGTTAGGAAATATAACGAAAAAAGGCATTAACCCAAGACTGAAGGATACATTCAGAAGGGAAGACTCAATAAAAATCGCCTTCGGAGACTTCTTGCGTTTCCTTAATATAATTTATACAATAGTGTAATGATTTTTAACAAAGTGTACTTCTTGGTGTCTACTGCATTTGGACATCTATTGAATGATACCATCAGTATAATCGGTTTGGACTCGACAGACGTTAAACAATCTCCTTGCAAGCAATATTTATCCGGGCAGCAATAGACTAGTCGTTTTTAATGATTGTATCCTCTCTTTATTGATTCTGTCTTAATGCAAAACTCTCATTTTCCCATTCTTTCCTTCTGCTCATTATTGCCACTTAGAGACTTCAGCCAACTCTGCCACCGAATTCCGGGCTTATTGTCTTATAGGTCAAGGATCGATCTTCTCTGTTCCTATTTACTAGTGGATGCCACGAATGACACAACGTTTACAGACAGAAATGACTAACACAGTTGAATAAGAGTTTATTATAAATTCTTTGTTTTTTTTCGCAGTCATTTAATTCGTTCGCACATCACGAAAGTTGTTGCCAGATAGATTTCTTAACTAGCGGTTTTTAGTATACCTCAGGAAAATATGCAGGCATGTCATCAACAATTTGATGTCTGCAGGCCGCATTTTGTTGCATCGTACCGGGTTTCATTGTCATATTTAAAGGAAACGAAAAAACTTCGCATCGCTATTGCATTATCGTAAAGCTTAAGGGGAAATCATTCTCTACCACAATCCGACAAGAACTCAAAAAATAATACAAATGTTGTAACAGAAAACTAGGAATTGCGTTTTGAAAAAGAAGTCCTTTGTGTCAGAAACCACTCTGGTTAAAGCCGATCATCATTTCACCTTCAGTAGAATCTCATATCAAACCGAACCTACCTTGTGTCTCGTAAAAAAATAAGAACAAATTGAAGGAAATTCGCGAATTTAAATCGCACTTAGAATAGACTACTCATCCACTTGTCAACAGACAAATCAATCAAAATTAATCTGTCCAGCGAGCCTCCGGTTTATTTTCTAAGATCCATATACAGGTTTTGCTGAAACTGCCCTAGTTTGCAACGGCAAAATGATAAAAACACTTGGATTCGTGTTACTTTTATTCAATGAGAACCGGTTATTCTTACTGGTAATAAACTTCAAGCTTTGAGTTATATAGTAAGACAACCAGGCAGAAATTTTGTTAATGCACAGTTTTAGCCAGCATTTACATATCTCTACCCTGACCTATTAAGGACCCCCTTAATGGATCAAAGTGAAGTTAATTCATAACAATTTGACTCCGGCATTTCTGAAAATCCGGCATCATTAAGCAATAACATTCTGCCGACTCTCGTATATCCTTCACCACTCTGATATGGCGTCAAGCAACCCCAGCATTGAATGGCTTTTACCTCATAATCAAATGGGTTTTAGAATGTCTATCAATATCCACTCATTAGGTAGCCCATCAAATTATCAAATCAGAGTAAGAGACATGTTTCGGACACGTTAAATCTTTGGACTACGGCTTATGTTTATGTAAAGCAAACCCTAGACTAGAATGTGCTTTCATTAGGTCAAACAGAAAGAAACCAACATGATAACATTTTTACTAAGTTCGAATGGAAGGAAGCACGATTTTTGTTCTGAAATACCCTAGCTTTTTATACTGCCTAATTTCATTGAGTGGAAGCAGTATCCCCGCCGACACAACGATGAGACTACTTACCTCTCTAGTGGAGTCTCTTTTGATTCTTTTTTAACGCTTCCCTCATTTTGGAAATATCAAGACCGAACGACGTAAAAAGTGTACTGAAAAATCGACGCGGGAGATTGGTTCTTTGTTATGTATAATAAAGTGTCAACAAAACAGCGTTTTTGGCAAATGCTATTATTAACCAACCTGTTAATTTTTGTGGGTAGTCCTGCTCCCGGCAGGTTTTACGGTCAGATAACTGAAGGAATGTTCAAACGTCTTTATATTCGCTTGTGAGTAAACAACTTGGTCGGGAATAAAAAAACGAGAAAACGCTTCCGAGGGACTTGCTGCCTGAAATGTTCATTTGTAATGTTCTCTAAGTCACCATATGTCACGTATCCACTAGTAAAATCAACGAGTATTTGAAGAAAAGATACCAGGAATTTCTACTATCGTGATGTACCAAGCGATTAACTCATTCTCCTTGTCCGCTGACAATTAGAGTGTTTATATATTCACCGCGCCCGAATTGGGACGCGAACCCGAACAAGGACGAACGATTCTGAGTCGAACGCCTTAGCCATTACGCTACCGGGCAGGCTCTGAACGGTTTGTTCAACTTCACCACGTGATCATGTTGCACCTATCCGTCACTGATTTGCACGGTTACTGTCCGCTAGCTCACACCGATCGACCCCTACTGATAGATCACTTCTGTGTAGGACCATACGCACTGCTCATCATTTCTAACAACGATGAAACAGCTGTACAGTGCTTCCATCGTTTCTTTATGGTCAGTTGAGCGATCATATGACATGGTGAATGAATTATTATTTCATCAAAACATTCAATCTCCTACTACTATTATGTACCAAGTAATCAAGCTGTGTAGGTCATATCCAAAGCCTTGGTCGTACTTAGGCTACCTGCACAGAAGTGATCTATCAGTAGGGGTCGATCGGTGTGAGCTAGCGGACAGTAACCGTGCAAATCAGTGACGGATAGGTGCAACATGATCACGTGGTGAAGTTGAACAAACCGTTCAGAGCCTGCCCGGTAGCCTAATGGCTAAGGCGTTCGACTCAGAATCGTTCGTCCTTGTTCGGGTTCGCGTGCCAGTTCGGCCGCGGTCCATATGCACTGGTCATCATTCCTAACAAGGATGAAACAGCTGTACAGTGCTTCCATCGTTTCTTTATGGTCAGTTGAGCGATCATATGACATGGTGAATGAATTATTATTTCATCAAAACATTCAATCTCCTACTACTATTATGTACCAAGTAATCAAGCTGTGTNCCTATCCCTCACTGTTTTTCCCGGTTTCTGTCCTTTATCTCACACCGATCGACCCCTACTGATAGATCACTTCTGTGTAGGACCATACGCACTGCTCATCATTTCTAACAACGATGAAACAGCTGTACAGTGCTTCCATCGTTTCTTTGTGGTCAGTTGAGCGATCATATGACATGGTGAATGGATTATTTCATCAAAACATTCAATCTCCTACTACTAAAATGTTTACATATTATTCACCTCTGTCTGGATAATAGCGCCTGAAATATCGCTAATGCTTTACACACAGGATTAGAATAGAGAAAATTCCTCGTGCTATTTTGATGTGGATGTAGGTAACTTTGTGATCATTTTCGCAAATGGCTGACTTTCTCCCTACCAGAACACGATCTTGACATAGTTTGCTCCTTTACTATGATGTAAATGTTGACCTTATTTAATTTAAAATACTGAGAATGTCCTCAGTACAAAGTTCTAAGTTGGCTGGGTTTTTAAATCATTTCTTTACCTTTAACATTATAATTCTAGAAGATTTTACCGTCTCTTGCTCACTGCATCCCCAGCATGGTAACAGTGCAGTGGTTGAAGCTACTCCCTTAAATGACCTTGAAACAAGAGCCAATTTGATGTGAATGGTCATTCCTAAACGAAAATATTTTAAATTGTGATCGACCGTGAGGGTTTGAGACGCTTGAAAAGGTAAACCACGAAAGTTAAAAGCGACTGATATTTTGAAATCAGTTTCTAATCCTCTACAATATGATGCTAAAAGGTTTTACCTTTTCACAATCGAAGCTTCACTGTGACATGAATGGTGCAAGCGATTAGCGCAGCGCTTTTAAGAGACCATGACCCAAATCAAGAAATTTACTAAAGGAAAAAGTTTCAGTTCGTAAACACCCACGTTAACTAGACCCTGATTCATGCAAAACACACCAGTTAACAAATAATTTTGTTCAGCCTATAAAGGCAGATGTAATCGATGGTAGAATATTCGACCAAATTATTGCGTTAGTCGGAAAGATGGACGTGTCTTCATCTGCGAACTAGGACTAAAATAAATTTTGAGACCACTCCAAAAACTTTTTTGACGCTTTCATGCTCCAGTAAGAACTCATTTTCTCCTTCAAACAGGTCTACTTTGACACCCAAGGTCACTCCTGTTCAACAGGCGACACGAAATTCTGCAAACAGGGGACCCTATAAATAGGCGTAAGACGCAAGACATCTCTGTTTGCATCTTCAAATTCAAACCGTTGGTTACAGTCAAATGGGACAAACCGAAAAATTTAGTTTAGAAGTCAACCAGATGCACCAGCGGTTTGGTATTCATGTTACCGATGATCGAAAAGCTGCACTATTTGGTGTATATCGATCCGAAATCATTCTACTCAGACGAAAATCCTGTAGGATTGCAGTTGGAGAATCTCGCCCGATAAAGAAAGTTAACAACAAATGTGCATCACATCAGATGCTGGAAAATATAACAGTTAGATGAAGATTTATTTTGCATCTCTTTCTCTCTCTTAGGTCAGTCAATGGATCATCATTTTCCTGCCGTATTTCTATTTCCGAACAAATCTTGAAACATTCATATTCTCCGCTGAGTCTTAAAACTTTACGGTTTTCGAGATACAACAACATCTACTTTCCGCGCACATTGTAATGCTTAAACGGGTTTGCATCAGAGAACGCTTAAATTACATTTTTTTCAATGCCAGCAAAGGTTTCTGTATGCACCATTTGAGTAGTGTTTTCATTGTGACACGGATTCAACTTTTCAGCTGTCAAAAGTGTCCTGATGGGATAGGAATTGGAAACTTTAACTTCGTCATCATATGACTTACAAAAATCGAAATATATTCACTAGATCGATGGTTACCCAATTTAAAGCCAGACTACCTCTTTGCAGAATGATCAGAAATTAAGTCGATTGTCTTGATTTCACTGGAAATTTGACAAATATGATTTCTATGAACAAACAGTTGGTTAGACCCGCAAATTCAATCAGGCGCTAATTAGCCAAGTGAATTTTGGCCAGTTAGTCTGCTGGATTAAGGTCAGGCATTTCGCCCACGAATTAATCCACCGGGATAAGTGCGTGCAATAATCCATAGAGTACTTTTTATTTGTTTGCAATCCTGTATATCGATTGATATATTTGTAGAACTTTTAATTCTATCGCGTCAGAAAGACTATTACTTAAGGCAGCTGCGCGTATTCCATTTTGGAGAAAGCGCAATGCTATGATGTGACTTATGGTATGCCACATTCTCTCTTGAATTTTCCACTGTAAAACTCCTGGTGTTTTTGTGCGATGATGTGAATTTTGTCGTTTTTTCTTCTAATCACGCGAGAAGTGGTCGCTTTGAGGCTGTTATTCGTAACGTTCACTGGAAATCTGCTTTGGATCTCGCTCGAAAACTGACTAGCGTTCATTGAAAATTTCAAGTTTCCGTGTTTTCTCAAATTAATGATTGCCCAGAACCGTAACTTTTAATATTTGCCCTTTTGGAGTAAATAAACTATGATGAGCTTGGTTTTCACCGGTCGATTCGTCCCCGGAAATTTTCCAATACGACGAAAGTTTTTGTTGCCCTCGATGTCATCTTCCCATTACGGATCGATGGAGAGATATTTCTCCTGAAACAAATCCTTGGCTTTACGGTTATTGCCGCTTGCCAGGTATGCGTACTCAGTATTCTTCTGCCCAGCCGTATGAACCATAAATAGACTTATCATCCATCCACGATCTCTCTGATTCAAACGTAATGCTAGTGAAAGATAAGGCATTGTTTTTCGATATATCGTCTGGCGCCTTGGCCCAAATAAATTTGAGCATCTGAGGCAACTGATGTAAATAGCTGCAGTTTGTGGTGACTGGCTTGGTCATAATCAAAGCTCGTCAACTAAAAACATGCTGAAAGATGGTGGATTTACAAACAGTATTTTTAAGAGTTGCCTGAATTGTGAGATCATTGGGGAAGGAAATGCGGGTGTAACAAGTTAAGGATGTATGCAAGCAAAGTAGTAAAAACTAGAGGTTTCAGAAAGAATGAAGAAAAACGGAGGAGCAGTTTAATACAGCCACAGCAACAACAGAATTTGCGCTAGGTTGCGATAACTGAATAGCTCCGGCTTCATCAGTCGAAACGCTATGTCTTCAGATGTCACCAGTAACCGTCCGTCTAATCGTATGGACTGATATTAGGGAGTTGACAAGTCCGGTTTGAACGCTGTTGTTGGTATGCTCATCACATTTTGCAGGATTGCGTTGCAGATAGTCCAAACTGCACTTTAGTAAAAGATCACAATTCGTCTCGAGACAGGGCTAAATGCTGCTGAGTGCGTTCCTGGTTTGGCGATAGGGCAACGACCAACATCCAAATAGGCACAAGCCCACCGAATAAGCGGCCCCAGATTAGCAGCAGCAGTATTGAGGGTGTGGTAGGTTTTCGACTGACAAACGTCCTGTTTGAAAAATAATACAATAGCCCGTTGGTGGCATTGTGATCTGGCAAGTTCGGCCCGCCAACCACATAAGGCCATTATTCCTTGTTGTGTCCCACTGATCAGGCAAGGTTTTCCAGAAGAGGCTTTTGAACTGAACAATTGGCCAGTGGCTTATCTGGAATGAATTGGCGGCCTTTTAAAAAGCGTTTGGCTGCGCAAAGGCTAGAGCTGCATCCTCCGATAAATAGGCCTACTATGCAGACGGCGACCGAGCAGTACAACAGCCCACAATGCACAGGCTGCTCTATGGATGAAGTTTTCTGGCTTTCTCTCACGTTCACTCTCGACCTTCCATTGTACACAGATGTTTGTTTCTTTACTAATTCGTGTTGATCCTCCTGTTCTTAGCCCATTTCTTTACATTCTCCGGCGACTGCAGTCAGCCATACTAGTGGCAGTGCCATTGCAATAAGTCCTCGTTCTGCTCCGTCGAGTTCTCCCACAGAGAGCGTCTAAATATCACCAAACCCGTTTCCGCCGGGTGATGTACATTTTTACTCTCGATGCCCCTAGTCACATTCAAATGTGCCAAGACTGATGCACATAGATTAACAGGGATGTTTAGCCCGTACACTGGATACCGCAGCCATAGATGTCTTTTGCATCCAAGAAACTCACATTCAAGACTCCCGCTCTGTTACCCGACTGGCATCTCCATTTTGTCCTTCTGTGGAGTATTATATGTGTCCTTCTCGGGACCCTAAGGATACGTCTTCTCTCAATAACAGGGCTAAGGCTGCACTATTTCACTGGGTCCCAGTCGACAGCCGTCTATGCGCAGTGAGAATTGGAGGTCCATGCAGAGTAAATGACCGTCGCTTTGATAAACGTAATTTGTTTGTTGTCTCAGCGCATGCACTAACAAATTGCAATCAAGATTCACGATCTCTTAAGCACAGCAAGGCTGGGTGACTTCGTAATTTTGGTAGGGGAAAAAATGCTAGAATAGATCAGCCACCCCCGAATGAGACGCATGTAGGATGCCTCTTTGGTCTCGATTCCCGTCATTCTAAAAACAGAGAACGGTTGTTGGCTCCAACCGTTAGTCGTTCTTTGCTAGTACGAGCTGCAGAAGTTCCAATCGCCGGTAAGCCAGCTTGTATTCCCCACTTTTCGACTTATCGGTGAACCCAAATTGATCACACCGCCATTAGCTACACATGGCGGGGATGTTTACAAACCCCCGGACCGTACCGCAACACTGTTTTTTGATTTCAATCACGCGTTAGTATGCACTAAGTTGTCCATGTAATTTGGTGGTCACTCAAAGCGCATGTTACGGCATCGGTTAGATTGCGACAAGTTATCTTATCCTACTCGCCTATCAGTCTTTCGGAGCGCACTGTCTGAAGCGCTCCTACCTCAAGAACCACTAGTCGCTTGTCAAGAGTGACTTGCATTCTGCTGGCTTGGTGAGTTGTGGCTTTACCCGTCGCTTTGTGGCACCTTGGATTTATGCTGAATCTTTGCGCCTTGTTGAAGCACGTTAGCTTATCCCGGATTTTAGCGACTATATTGAAACACGGCTCGTAATGAGACGTGAACGCAATGCAAGCTTGCTCAGGGATCGCGAGATGTGGTGTTCTCATTGAACTTTGGAGGTGGGAGGTGCTGGTTCCATAGGAAAGGCCCGCAAGCTGTTTCAGCTAATCCAAATCGCCGTTAATAAAACATCGGTTGTGAGCGAAACGATCTGTGAAGCTGACGGCTAGACTACACTCAGCAGCGATGTCTGGTACGCTGGGCGGAGCACTTTCATGCACAATTTAGCTGGTCCTCAGCATCAGCGCCTCCCGCAGTTATTTCAGCAAGCATCCGGTGGATTGTTACAACAGGTCCATTAAGTAAGGTGGAGATTCTTAAAGAAATTCGAGCTTTACTTAAGATGTCATGAAATGCCGGAATCCGATGGCCTTCCCTCAGCTCTATTTAATGATGAATGAATGGAACTGATAAGAGAAATTCATGCTCTGTTCTCTGAGAAAGTCTCTTCATCGCGGAGAAGTCAATTGCCGTTATCATCTTCAAAAATGGATTGCACTGTTACTGCCCTAATCACAAAGATGTTAACCTAATCCCGAGAGCGTCAAAGCTGCTTCGCTCTTCGCAGGTTGTACGACGTGTGCGAAGAGCAAACTCATGATGATCAGGCTGCATTTCGTGCTGGGTGTGGATTCACTGATCCTATCTTGTCGTCTGGCAGATGCCATAACACCATTTTACTTTCCCAAGTCCAACGGCCATCGTGTATCTATACATTAGAGCAGCCTTTGAATATGTTGATAAGTCTGGACTATGGCAGTATTTGTTGAAGAATAGAGTACCTGAGAAGTATGCGTCAGTCCTGAGATCGGGTTGAGGCTTATGGCCAGCTTTCGCCATTTTTCGTCGTTTCCAGTGGAGTACGGCCTTATATTCTCATTACTAAATTTTGTCACAGAGGATGTTCTACAGAACGCTTTATCTGGTCTTTTAGACGGCAGGGATTTAAACCTCCCAGGGTACAAAATGCTTGTCATAGTGATGTTGCCTTGGTGAGTTACAACGCACAAACGATTCAACGCTTGTTGGACCGCTTGGCAATTGAGTTCTCTAGGTACGATCTGTGGTTTGCGTCTTCAAAATGCAAGGCACTTCTTCAAGACAGGCAGGAGCCTGTGTCTGCATTCACCCTTTGTGGTGATCGGCTAGAGGTAGTCATCGGCTTCAAGTAATTCGGGAATCTGATTACGCCTGGCTGAGGTGTTGATGGGGTGGATTCATTGCAAACTGCAACAGCCAGAGTGGCTTTCGCGAACATACAACATTTGTGGCACCGCCATGACATCCGATTTTCCTTCATGGGTGGGGTTTACAGTGTCACAGTTCGTAGCGTTCTATTTAACGGTTGAGAGATTTGGCTTATGAGCGTTGATTATGGTTAGTAACTGTCTGTTTTCAACCATCGATGTCTCCGAAGCATTACTTGTGTTTGGTTAGAAAATCGGGTCAGCAATGACGAGGTGTGTGTCGTGTGTTGTGTTCAGACACTCGTTCTCTGAATGAGATAGTCGATTTAAGTTGCCTTCGGTAGCTTGGACAAGCATTACGTTTGCCTGTCCACCGTCTACCCTTTCGTGCTACTTTTGCACGTGCCGATCAGAGCTGGAAGAAGCGATGTGGTGTTCAAACGATCACTTGGCATAAGGTTGTGAGAAGTTAGCTTCGGCTGGTGATTTCCCCCTTCCTGGTTGATGCCCAAGAGGTGAAAACTGCTGTTGGCTGGGGGCACTACAAGATGTGCCTCAGAACCAGTCACTGGCGCGAATGCTATATGGCTTGTTTGTAGAACTAGTCGCTCCTAAGTAAATACCGAGTGTCCCAAAAATAAGACAACGCGCTGGCTGAGTACACAAAAACAAACGCTTTGTTGTTGGTTTATTATCCCCCTCCTAGTTCGCCCTTGTTCTGTGAAGTTTCGGATGATGTTATAAAGAATTAGGCTCGGTTACTTGCCGTTTTTATTGAAGTCCAATTGTAGCAGCTTCTCACTCCCGATGGTTGACAATGCCTGTGTCCGCACATTTCCGAATTGTTATACTCTCAACTACCAGGTATGGCAGTACATCGAGTCTAGTGTGAAAAAGCAACATATTTCATGCCAAATATGTTAAGTTTTATTATCTCTCATTAACTCCCCGAGAAATACACTCATGAAACCCTTCTTTCGGGAAGTCCCGGATGGCGGCAGCATGCGCGAAAAATCCCTTGCCCATCCACTAATCTTGCAGCATGATAGCTTTTTGTTTTCGTGGTCTTCTCTCTGCTTGTCTACCGCTATTTCTGCGATTTTGCTTAGACGAACCGAAAATTACCAAGTACGGTCACGTTGTGAATTTCTCTACCTCTGTATTGTGAAATACCGGCTTGCAACTTTGGCAAGGTTTTCCATTGAGTTGCATTAAATGCACATGGTCATTTCTTCAACCATTCACTGAACCTAAGGATAATCACCCCAATTACAAAAAAAGGATAAGAACTCCCCTATATCAAATTACTGCTGACCTTTTCTACATTGCACTTATAATGGTCAATAGGAACTACGTTTATCTCAACGGATTTGCCATTTCCGAAGCATCCTGGGCCACCATCTATGTCACTACTTGCCCGATGGATTTCACCAATTTTGCATTAGTCCTTCAACCACAAAGTTACTTCTCGTTACTTTCGAGTAGTATCTACGCCCTCCATTGTTACATACCAGCTAAGTTCAGGATGTCGCATTTTATCTACAATTAGTACCGGCTACGAGTTTTTCAATTTTGCACTCGATTGTATCTCTTTTGATTGCTTACTCATCGAAATTTATTGTTTGGAGAGAAGGATTTAAAATACTGGCTCAAAATGGTGTCGTTTAGGTCATTAAATTGCGCTTATTCTGTTGATAGCAAAAGCATCGCGGTTCACGATTTGACCTCAGACGAAAGTATCGGGCGCAATTCAGTCTCACACGGATCGAAGCAATAACGAAGCTCAATTAACAATTATGCTGGTCCCAGTTCTGCAGAACAAACCCCAATTGAATACAAGCAATACGGGAACCGTGGTAACAGTGCCTTGAGAAAGACAAAAACAACAACAGCAACAACAACAAAATATAGTCTTTTTGTAACAGTTATTTCTGCTCTCTATACAGATGCTGTGGCAATAAACAAACATATATATATATATATACATTTATGCAAGCATAGAACACCAGGTCTTGGACAAATTGAGTGATAAGTCGAAACGATGAAAATCATTTTTGGGCCCCATATTTTGGGGCTCATCCTTCTGGCCGGTAAGTAAATCAGGTGTACAAAGTCAGACTTTATATTTTTTTCTCTGAAGTGTGACGACTTTTTATTTGTTCATCGTGGCTCTAACAAACGGGTATTGTGTAGGACAATAAATAAACTCATTTTCCATAACCGAACAAATGGCAGTACGATTGACGGGTTCGAGACATGAAGAATAGGCCTTTGTGGCCCGATAGTCACAAGGTTTTCTATTACAGCTAGGGTCAAAAAATGTAAAAATCGTTTCAGTTCGTGTTATACACTACATACAATAATTTTGTGTAATAAGTTATCCTCAAATTTTTCATTAACTAAAGCTTCAGTAACAACGTTCATCGAAAAATCGGTGTTCAGAACATCGAAAATATAAGCACCAAAAACTGGACGGTTGGTGGTTTTCGTCTCGTTGAAGTTTAAGATAATTGCTCTTAGAAGCGGAACAAACCATTAAGAAGGTTACCTGAAGAACCTAATTGTCATCAGTTTTACTCTACCAATTTTCCTTGCAACTAAATGAAGCCTTCTAGTAATTTCTCTGTTCAAACCTTTACTCCGGATGGTCGATGGTACCTAATTTTGTTGCAATCTTAATTTGTCATGTGAAATATAATTTATGATAGCGATTTCAACAGCTGCATCAATGCTATCTAATATTTTAATTCAGCATACAAGCATGATTGCTTTTGTAATTCAAATGCATGACATGCAAAATATCTAATTCCAATGCAATTTTTCGTTCAATATACCCTACATAAATCACTATGCACTACTTACTTTTTGGCCTCATAAAGGCAACCGCGATGAGCAACACTTTGTATGTTTGACAGTTCGGTGCTGAATGTGGTGTAGAACAAATCGATTCACACTGCAACCTAAAAACCCCGGTGGTGAGTACACTGGGGTCCGGAATACAAATTGGTTTTTGGTTCAGTAAAGTGGACAACGAAGCTGATTAGGTAGAAAGAATTGAACGGATCAAGATAGAATGAGCAATCTGTCAACAGAGAAACTGCACCATTCTAAAATATCACAAAGAAATGTGTAAGTGCTAGTTGTTTACAATCAATTTATCTGTCTTAACTTTGGGTGGATACCGTCCAAAGTTTACCGGGATTTGTAGAATTGTTTCCTATCATATTCAGATCTGTGAGAAAACTGATGTCAGGATGAGTTAGTGCTGGTCGTCTGCGAAGTAACAACCAATGGCAGTTATAGTGACATCCATCTTTGGTGGAAGACTCCTTTAAATTATATATTTGTGGTTATGGAAACATTTCCAGTAGGTGGTAAATTAAATTCCATGTTGCTCGATAACTGTGAAATCATGAGGCTGGCAGCCTCATACAAAACACCAGTAATGTAACATTCACTTTTCCCCACAGTTTCTGAAAACCTTTGTTGAAATCTGTTCCCATGTTCGTGCTCAACTGTTTCCGAAAGAAACACCCTAAAGAAACAAATAAAATGGTAAATTTAAGCTGCCTATGCAGCACCAGTTGGTTGTTTGTTTAATTCCCATTTACTGACTTTTTGACCGACTAGTTAATGCTAGATTCTGTCGAGAATCCTGAGTTTCATCGTGACAGTTTGCGATCACTCTGGTGCGAAAACCAATTTCCGAGAGTACAAGTATGGGTGTCATTAAACAGGAAGGTAGCAGATACGTACACCTGACAAGCGACAACAACCGCCAAGCCGATCGAGTGTTTCCATGGAAATTGATTGTTCTCTTATCCACATATGATTCTACTAACACTTAGAACCACAAAAGTAGGAAGGCATATTCCACTTCCGAAAGTTCTCACTGGCTGATCGACGAAAACCGTGCACAAATCACCGTTTAGGTTCACAAACCGATTCACCATTCAGGCATACTCCCAGTAATTCAAATCAGATTCCGATGCGAATATCCGCAGAACACATTGAAAATAGTTGTGATTTAGTCAAAGATGCAACCAGTGTTAACTGAATGTAGCGTATGAGTGAAATTCATTAACTGAAACCAGGGGACCTTTGAGCTTCAGGGAAATTCTACTCGTTATATGTTTATGCCAGAAACACGGAAGCATCTCGTTGCTGCTTAAGTAGTAGTAATATACCTGGAAAAAGTTTTCCGCGTTGGTTATTACACAGTATTTTTCTTACTACCCTTAGTTTGATTTTCCACGTATCTGCTTATTGTCCTTGGTCAGTTCACATGTATTCTCTTGATCATACCAGAGGGGACCTCATTTCAGTTGGATATAAAATAAGTTGACTGATTTGAATATGAAACATAGCGGAGCAGTAGAATATTTCTAGGTTTCCCTCTGGCAATGGAAACAATTTGTCCAAATAACTATGCTCTCGAAGACCGACAAAGTCAGTGCAAAGTACTTAAAGTGATGATTCTTTCGGAAAGTTGGACATCAGTATTTTTTCCAAAAATTAAATACCGTTAAACGATTGTTCAGACAATACCTCCGATTAAAGGTACCACTGGTCCTTCTGTGTTTTGGTTCCGGGATAAAGACAACATACGATAGGTGGACAAAGAATATCTTGTACTCTAATCCGATAGCGCCATCCACATTGAAGATGCGCATCGGCTGCACACTGGGCTCGATTCAGGTTGTTTTGGTCGACCTCGGCGGTCAGGAAACTGCAAGGATAGAACATAATAAAGTGTAAATTTCGGAAAACAACATAGTCTGCATTAATCTTTGAAACTCATGCAGGATTTGATTCAGTAACGAAGAAATAAATGAATCAGATAATTTCAGTTTAAGCAAACAGTAAAAATGCTGCATCTTTATTGATACAGGTTTTAAAAAATCACGATAATTATTCTTTCTTAAAGTCATGCCTGGAGTAAGCATCATCCGGATAATAGCCTCGATAGAACGCTACTGAAAGCTTTAACGTTGACCTTTACTTGTTACAACAGGAATGTGGCCGCAATCAACCTATCCTTATTAGGCTTGGATGATGCAAAAAAGAAGGCGTTGACTAATGTGAGACGAATTCAGCAGTTAACAATTTAAGCAATTAGAATGTGCATCGTTTCCGGGTTGATTTGGCAGAAGGCGATCAGACAACATATATCAAAGGCATTCATCAAGCGATTTATTTTTGCAATCAAGATATCAATAGGGTTTGGACTAATAGTTTCTGCCAATTTATTGGTTCACGACCCCCAAATATGACAACTTATTTGGAGAAGAGAGAAAACTGAATACCCGGTTTTTTATTACATTTTCGGTTTGCCCGTTTCCGTAAGATGTAGACTGTTATCTTGAGGAAATAGAGCATAAATTTAATCCTATCTTGCATTAGGTGGTCTTAAAACCTATGTCTTAGTTCTTATGATTCGAACTAAAGGGGGCAATACCAAAGAGGATAAGTTTAGCTGTTTGCTAAATTTTATGAACTATCGGACCTAGCTGACGTGGAAAATCTGCGACCGTTATAAACGATAAGATTAAAAACATTCCAGTATTATACCCCTTAATTACTTGGCAAAATAACTTCAATAGACACGTAAAAGATTACTCCGAACAAACAGATGAAAAGTAGAACAGTAGAAAGTCATTTCTTTCCTTCTTTTACGGGATTTTGAGGCAACTTTAATAATTTGACCGAGTAAATGAGTTAATTGCATTCTGGATCGTTTCAAATTCTATTCTGCACAGTTTTGATCGAATCAGAACTGTGTCGCATCCGGAATATACGCCCCCATTGTTTCTCAAACCATGTGCAGAAACCCCGCTTTTCGTTGATCGGTAGATTTTCAATTCACAATCTGGAAATTGGAATTCACAGTAACGAACTCCTAGTGCGTTAACTCCGTATATTTTCAGGCCTCGAATAACCGCAAATAGCCGGATGAAGTAGTGGAAACTTTGGACGATTCGTCAAAGCAATGAGATTGGAATGACGTAGAAAGCAAATGGCTTGCTTTTAAAACTCTACTCTCATGGCTGTTCAACAAAGCTAGCCTAAACAATGATAGAGCTACTTTACTCACCGCGTTTTTGAAGGTATTTTTGAAAAGCGAGACTTACTGAGAAATAAAATCGAATGTTCGTTTAACAAGCTTCGTCTCTGTCAGATAATCATGTTTGATTGCAGTGTGCTTCATCCTATAAACGAGTATGGTAAAAAAAAACACGTGGAAGATATCCACTGAACGTTCCTCGGACAATTGCTTCCCGAATACTTAGCTCAATAACCATCTGATTCTTTAACAATCTTTCTGTACTTTTAGACTTAGGACTGTATAACTAGGGCATATCACGCCATATAGTTGAAAATTTCTTCGAATTCAAGCACGGGTTGTCATTTTTGATAATTTGACCAAATTTATTCCGAACGATGCTTTTAAATCAGCAGATTATAGTCCTGGTGTCTGGACCAATTTGAACGGTTTGATATCCCTCAAGATGGTAACTTTCACTGGGATATTTGCAGGCAGCACCTGGCAACGTATTTCGCAAATTTAATTGTTATTATTACTTTGCGAGTTGTCTAACGCCGGCGGTGGTCAAGCGAATGAGGTCGTGGCGTTTGGACGCGGAGGTCGCGAATTTGAATCGTCCCACCGCCGGTCAACTTCGCCACTTGGCAGCCTTCTGTTGGCATTGGACCCCTTCCTGAAAAGTGGTGCTAGTTCACTGATAAAGGAAGTAAAAGATTAGAGATAAGATATCAAATTACACAGCCCGCCAAACATGGGGACAAATTTCCCGTCGGGTTTATGCTTCTTATGGCACCCGAATAGCCCAATTCTACGGACTTACAAACAAGAGATACTCTAAATTGTCTGTACAATTCAACGCTCACACCTCAGCGTCCATGATGCAGCAAATCACTATTGGCTGATGCACTATAACTCTGCTTAACTTTTCTTTTTTGCAGGATTAGTCATGGCTGAAGCAACCACAACTACCACGACCGACGTGAGTTTATGTGCTTCCGATTAAATAAAGCAGAAAACGCCACGAATAAGTTAAATCTATTCGCTTTTGTTTAGCCTGTGGATTTTTGTATAATTTTGACTGATCACAAAATCCCCTTTTGCTCTTCTCATGAAAACCGAACTAAAATTGAATAGATACCTACATGATTGGGGTTGTCTTGGAAACTGCGAAAAACATTACAGTCTACAGTCTTATTAAACGTTATAGCTAAGTACACCAGTTGAGATGGAGCCAGTAGATTCGTCGCCCTGCGTTGTGGGAAGAACTTCAGCTAAGACGAACTACCGTCAAAGTAAATTTGCACGTGGGCCGGACATCACAGGGATGGTGTTCATAAATATTTACAAGTGAATATCTTTGAGGAGCACAAAAGTGTGCGTGATTGCAAATCCCAAGGTATCATTCGATTGGTCCACAAAAAAAATCATCCACATTGAAATGTGGTTAGCAAGTAAATGCCAGACAGACTAGACAACGAAATGAAACAAAAGAGTGAATGAGCCTTATCTGATTAGTGATTATTTTGTCGAAAAAGGACTTAGGTGCATGAAATAACGTATCTTATGAAAAATGTGATAATCAATTTTGCGACAGCAATATGCAATCATCTAAATGACATCAACAAACTTTCATTAAAATTGCAGTCCACCACTACTACTACCACCACTACTACCACGACTACTACGACAACGACAACGACAACAACAACAACGACGACGGAATCCACAACGACCACGGTAAGCTGATACTGATTTTTTTTATGTATGAACTGACAAATGGGAACAATTAACAATAAATTACAAAAAAGAAATATTAAATGTTGTGCGAAAATGAGGAAGTCTAGACAAATTTGGAGTAGAAAATAAATGTGATAGGAGCCGACAAACCAGGAACAGTGGCAAACACTTCGCAAGTTACCACCATAAACGACAACATCAAAAAGATAGAAACAAAAACCGACAGTAACTAAGGGATAGGACTACTGGTTAGGACATTAGAAACAGTCATTGAAATCCAGCGAGAAATGGCAGTGTGCAACAACGAAACATTCAAAAAGCTGAATGATAGAGCACATTCATAAAAAGAAATATCGGCTGAAAATGGAGAAATATAACAGACAGGGCATCAAGATAGGGGACTAGAAGCAATTAACAGTTGTCAAATTGAATTTTTTTTCCTGGCGATCATCGAAACTTTGAGCATCAGTAACTGCTTGTCACCGTTGTTAGTTAAACTAATCTGAAAGCACGAATAAAGAGCTAAAGACCTCTCTTTGAACAAACCGCTTCAACGAAACACTCGGGACTTTTCACTATTTACCTCATTCACAGACGACCACAGATACAACCTCAACCACAACAACCACAACGGAATCCACGACCACAACGACATCAACTACTACAACAGAATCAACTACAACAACCAGCACCACAACATCAACTACTACAACCACAACAACCAGCACAA
>LUCM01004690.1:46718-74228 GCA_008360955.1 Fasciolopsis buskii | reverse complement strand
ACAACCAGCACCACAACATCAACTACTACAACCACAACAACCAGCACAATCAGCACAACCAGTACCACAACATCAACAACTACAACCAAAACAACCAGCACAACCAGCACAACCAGCACAACCAGCACAACATCAACTACTACAACCACATCAACCAGCGCAACCAGCACAACATCAACCACAACAACGGAATCGACGACTACAGCCACAACAACCAGCACAACATCAACTACTACAACGGAATCAACGAATGCAGCTACATCAACCTCAACAACGGAGTCTACAACCACTACGGTTAGTTCAAATTACTCCATGTACAACATTTGACATGCCCGTTTTTCGCAACAAATTTTGTTCCAGTTTTCCGTGCAAGAACATGTACAATAATTTGATAATCACCATCACATTTGGTTTGATGTTCGACAAGAATTAGACGTTGACCAGTGTGTGATCAAACCTCTCTGATTGTTGAATGTTTTCATGAATGCCATTGTTTTTATCGAGAATCCTTCGTGTGGAATCCCCGGATACCCCCAGTTACGGGCCCTCGGAATTAAAAGCAATATTTACTGGGTTCTGGAGCAGAACAGCGGTACGGCAGCGGTTCATTGAACAATCAACAATACCGAAACAGTGGAAAGGAGTTATGGAAATACCACAGATTATTAAAAGGGAGGAGTTAGACGCGGAATCAACAATTTGGAGCTTAGGCGCCGTAGTCAACAGATGAACGGTATTCGGTGGAAAACAGCAAGGCATGTATATATATATATATATATACATATATATATATATTATATAGCGGCTCGTTCACATATCTCGGCAATGTTTCGCTCAGTGCACGCAATTGCATGCATTACATTGTCCTTCGGAAACTGAATAATGAAGTTAAATCCAGTTTCTATGTTTTACCTTAGACACCTTCATATGGTCAGCGGTCTGGTTGATTCGGTAGTAACCTAATTGCGTGCGGAAGTCGTGTAGAAGGCGGCATTACTTACCGTTGCGGTCCCAAGCCTGAAAACGTGCGCCCTACACACCTGGTTACCCATTAGTAGCATGATATGAAAGATATAAAACGATGGCCCATCAAGAATGAAGTCCCACATAATTTGCTGCAGTGGTATCGGAAAACGCCCGGTCAATCGTTCCAAACCATGTGATGCCGTAATGGGGTTCCTTGTGTGGAAAAATGAAGTGTGGTTGAATTTTCACTCTTCAAAATTAATCGCACGCGCGCTATTCTGCTGAACAAACTTAGCTTAGTTGATGCATGATTCAGTGTGGTAGTGTGTGATTCACAAGGTCCTCGGATCCTTGAGCTTGAACAGGTTCATAAAAACCATAAGAAAAGTACATACTTTGCCGATTAGTTAAAGACTGTGCTTACCAGGTGTGACAAGCATAACGCTGGCATAATTATTTGACCATCTTTCTGAATCCACCATGCGATACCACAGCGATTTTATCCGCCGGTGTTTAAGAGTATTCTATAGACAAATTCCCCCTCATTTCGAACTTATGTGAAGGATTAACCTTTGCATAGCCATCTCCTATCAAGTAATTAAAATCTGATAATTTTTAAACCGAAACACATCAGCCTCGAGAATCAACTGACTGGACAACCGTAAGGTGAATCTTAGAACATGTAAAATATATGCCAGCGAAACCACTTCAAATGATTGGTCAGTGACCACTCGACAACAAGCTTCATATCACAAAACTGTTAGAGAGTACGAGTTTACGCGAAATCTCTGCAAGTCCGCCAGCTGTGAAGATTTCGGTAGAAAAAATCTTTGTAGGACCACGTCAAACTTAGTGGGGGAAATGAACCAATCCCCGTGTTTCTTTTTCAGATTTGTACCTATGGCGAGTTTCTACATTCCAACTAGCTACGAAGAAGTTTTTCATCACACCAATCTATCGTCAAGTGATTAGCTATTTATTATCTGTTGATAGGCAATTAGGAGGCTCCATTTACACATCTCTTTTCGATGTTAAATAAGCTGCTGTTATACAACCATGATGGCTTCGTGTTCAGTTATTTAACTTGCAGAATACTTTACCAAGTTCATGATATGACTGACACCTGCTTATGTATAATAGCATAGTGAGACTACAAGGAACTGCGCCGTGAGACATGATGTTTTGTGCGGTGGACAAACCAACAATTGCCACCAAAGCAGCTGCCGTAAAATAAACTACAAACGATTGCATTGGTTCGAGTCACTTAGGTCCATACCAGGAAATTGCAAACGGCAAATTGTAAGAATATCCTTATCACTGCTTCTTATCAGAGTCCCTGAGAACACACTTTTGAAATGCGATACACCGGATGTTTGAAAGCGTTTCAAAATCCCTGATGTAGACACGAATTTTTTTCGACAATCGACTTAAGCAACACTGAGTTTTATCGATAGCCAAACATGTTAAACAGTGCAAACGCGAAGTCGAGGCAGCTTTGTCTATTGGCCCACAAATACGTAACCATAACTCGAACCAGTGAGCATGCACTGAGGTTCCACTTGTCAGATTTAGTAGTCCAACTTTATGAGTGTAAAGTAGCTCATGCCATCCATTAATCTTTCATGGGCCTAGTCTCCTTTCAATGACTAAGGAGGCAGACAAAAGTTAGATTTTCAAAACTGTTAGTTTCCTACATTTTAATTACCCATGAATTGCCGACGAACGCCGCTCTGACCGGCGGTTGTCGAACGGATGAGGTTGTGGCGTTTAGATGAAAAGGTCGCGGGTTCGAATCGTCCCACCTTCATTCAACTTTCACCACTTGATAGCCCTCTGCTGGCCACAGCCCCTTTCGTGAAAAGTGATGCCCACTGTTATTTCATTAATAAACGAAGGGAACGATGAAAGATAAAATAGCTGAATAAGTCGTTTGGAGGACGAGCCGTACAATCACATGAATCCTCCACAAATCAAATTGACCATGAGCAGCAATAGAGAATGGAATAGCGGTTTGTGGTGCAAAAGGTTGAGATCAGTTCCAGAAATCATGCGCTTGTGTGCATGAGCGTCTGAATGGTCGTGCATTAATGTATGGGCGGAAATGCATGAGAAATTGACTACATTGTTAGGAAATCAAATTATGTACCTAAACCCAGAGTAATTAAATTTAGTTGGGGTGACCGCGTTAACGGATCATTTAGTTCTTGTGCATACCGAAGTTCACGCTGATGAATGCATGCGGGTTCCCTTATGTCTGGACTGCAAAGCATCAGGGTTGTCCCATCTGACCACTGATACTAAGAGGGGTGCATGTGACACGTTCGATGTGAAGGAAATAATGGTGTGATTCAGCTGCAGATAATAACTTCGGTTGTGGTGAAAACCGCACAGCGATCACTTTAGGCAACAAATGAATATTTGGAGTGGTACTGGTGAACACCGTACCAAGTTCTCATACTTTTTCATATGCCAATGTGATCGTGAGTGACTGAACCCATCCAGTCACTTGCCATTCATGTTCAATAGACTGAATGGGTGTGAATACTCTTATTTTTGTCCACGCTTGGTTCTTTGTCAAATACACTGCCAGTTGCGCGTGAGAAATATCGGGTTTTCCCTAAACGTATTCTGAATGTCTTGATCTGTTACTGTAGGCTGGAAAAGCATATTCGTTTTAGGTCACTTGAAAACGCTATTCTCTCCACAATGAGAGCAGGTAGGTGGGATTAAAAGGCAGGAATAGCAGGCCAGGGTGGAAGGAAAAGTTGGGAAAGAAACAAAAGTGAACTTGAACAAAACCCGACATTGAACACAAACAACTGTCGATAGGTTAGTAGCAAATATTGGAATTTCTTCATTCATTTTTACTTTTTGTTAAATAATGTACATTTTTAAATATTCCTTTGTTGATTTACCAGCCACTACCACAATTGGAACAACTGCATCGGGCACAATGGACAAAAACAAAAACATGGGAATTTCGGTTTCGGAATTGCGTTTTTTACTTTTCACCATGTTTTACCAAGTTTTAGGTACATTTCGCAGGTTCAGTCAAACATCGAAAACTGACTTCTATGATTAGAAAGCATATCAGACGGAAAAATTTACCAGATAAAACGCTTGTCTGACTCCTGAGATCACTAATTGCCTGGTGACTGACTTTTCGCTAGTATGAATACTTTCTAGACGAAGCTTCGAGAAATTTCAATGGATTTTGATGCGGGGTAGGAATGAATCGAAAAGCGCAACACGTATTGTGATGCAAGTAGTTAGTGGATTTCGAAAGGGCAAAATATGTGAAATATAAGACAAAGACCACCGGATATAGTACTAAGAAGCAGAAGAGTTGTCAACAATATTGATCCGTTGGGTTGTTTAGGCAACATGATCTTTGGCCATCAAGAAAGACAGTCAAGATAGCTAATATATATATATATAGATATATATACTTGAAGGATGACAGAACGGTGACAGGTCTTAAGAAGACAGCAGAGGTTAGTAAAAATACAAAGAAATGACTTTATATAAAAACTTAAATCATTAGGAAACAAAAGGTTAAATAGAAATAATCGCATTCAGTAAACGGCTGGTGAAACAGTTTACAAACGGAACAGTTTCTTAGGAATATCAACCACTAAGGACAGTCGATTCGATCAGTTTGAGGGCAAAGAAAAACTAGTTTTGATGGGACAAATGAATTTCAGTGAAATATTTAAAAGTGGATTTGAGATAGGGTCCGACTTTGTCGGTTTGCAGAATGGGAGACAATACGGGAGTGGAATGAGTTGACATGTAGTATATTCATTTTATCAATGAATGAGGTCGAATCCATCAACTCACAGTAAGCATCTCGTGATATTTGCTTTGATGTTTAATTTCTGTATTCGCAGGCCAATACTACTACGACAGAAACAACCACAACCGAGACAAATACAACGAAATCTAAAACTACCGAGGTTAGTTTCATCATATTTTGTCTGCAGCGCTTGATATTGTGCATTTCTTGTACCAATAAATTTTAGCTTTCAATCAGGTAATTTGTCTCGATGTCTGCTGGGTTATATTCACATTATTTTGGCGAGTTGTGATGTTTGCCAAATACATTTCAGAAACCGCTAAAGTTCATCTGTTTTCGTTTAAAACGCAGCAGTTTGGAGCTGTTTTTGGGGCTGATACTATTGATCGGTTTATGAGAGCTACTTAAACGCAGGCCGCTTTGATGTTCGACCTAAATTAATCAACAAATATCACAATGCATATTTAGTTATTGTGAAATTTCCTCAGGTACCTCTTGAAAAATCAATAAACTAGTTTATACTCGGGAACACACCGTTTACCACTGACAAAGAAATGACACATGGAAGATGGTTTTGAACAACGGAAAAAATGTTCCGTTAAAAAGCTTGAGACGCTAGTTTTGTCTGAAAAGTAATTTGACGGGATATTAGTTCCTGGTCATTTTACGCACAGATTATTACGTAACTAGCCGGATTTTGGTCGGCCAAATACGCTAGATACAACAATAATACTGTCGAAAATACTCTGACTGTTTGGCTCTTAAAATCAGTCTACGGGAACGTCCTTGGTTCCCCGCAATAGAGCGACCAGTAATGGATTTCCCATGAAGATGATGAGACATTAATTTGCAGTAAGAAGCGCCTCAAACCCTTTGATATGACCGGCATAAAGGAGACCGGAACGTTTTTTATATGCCTCAATAATTTTGACCACCTTTCGCATTCGAAATCAACCATTCCAGAAAACCAAACCAGAATCGCCCTACAGTGTTCGTTTAATAGGCCGACGCTGTAGGTAACCGTAAGTTCTGAAAGTCTCGGGTGTTTCGAAGTGAAAAAAAATGACTACACACCAGATGGTGTGATGGCTACTACTGTAGGATTGTGCATGAGGATGAAGTCAGAACAAGTGAACGCAGGGGTTTTGAGCTAAGGACAAAGCCATGGTTAGCTGTTCCGGCATTCGCTCTAAGTTAGGGCTTGCGAGGACAAGCCCGAGTTTCGTACAGATTCATCGCTGAGATTAGTGATGAGAATCGGATGTGCAAAGAATTCACTCTGTGGAGATTCATTTTACTAGTAATCCAATGAATTCACGGCCGTTTTTCATTTTCTTACCGAAAATGTGTATCGTCTGGTGCGACTTACTCGTTTCAAACGAGGATGCCGGAAATTTTTTTACAACCTACAAGATTTTGCAAATCCCTTTATCCTCAATGGAAAACGGGGCATTTTATGGTCATTCCTTGAATTTGGCTAAGCTTTTATTTGAAAATCCCAGCTTTGTTTAAAATAGCAGCCATTTGTTTTTCTGCCTTGGTTAGTTCCATGTTGGAAAACCTTTTTCTCCCAGCATAATCAATTTAGTGCAACTGTAAAATTCGCCTAGTGGGTAAACTTGATTACAGTAGAATAAACTTACGTGCTAAACCTGTTCACTTTGATCTGCTTTTCGATTTCGACTAACTGGCTTCAAGTCAAATAAAGTATTGGCTTATGGTCTTTCTCTCCACTAGGGTGTATATTGGACGACCTATCCTGTGTTGATCAGCTTTACGAATCCAAGGCTGTGAACGAATTGCTTTTGTGTTTCAGGAAGTGGTTAGGAACCTACAGGCAGTTTGCTTTTATTAACAATCGTTATCAAACTAAATTGGAAACAGGAAAGGTATGAAAAAACAGAGTCACCTGGCAGAACTACTCATGTGTGTCACTTTGTAAATCTTGCTGGGAGACAAATGGGGTTGTGAGTAGCGGATTCACTCTAAGTCTCCCATCGGCAAGGTTGCATAGGGCTTTTTACGTAGCAGTTTAATCAGCTCACTTCTAATGTGACTGGTCTAGTAATGGTTGCAAATGGAACAACAAAGGCCGATATCAGTCCCTTGTTAGGAACCAAAGTCGCCAGGGTGATGGATTTTCGTATAAGGCATCAGACTGGAGCTGTTCGCATCTTTTTCGAAAATAGTGTCGAAATTCTGCCACTCCCGTTATCAAAACCCTTGGGGTAAATTAAGGAAAAGTGCCCATTTCAAACTACTATTGTGAATCGGTGATTGTACCGCTTTATAAGAAATTTGCTAAATGTCGCTGAGAAAACCAGACACATGAGTTCAGCAAGCATTTCGTCTATGCTATTTATGGACACTAACAAACACAAACAATTTAGTGCCCGTGAAACGTACAGGCAAGAGAAACAAGGTAGTTCCTGACCTAGCCGAGGTTTTAGTTAACCAAATACTCATTGCAAAAAAATTTTACAGCATAGGCGCACACTTTCCACAAACCTACGGTTTCTGCCTTCCTTAATCTGAAAAAGGCTTTCAACTCAGTACATCGTCCAATTCTTTAACGTTCGCTATTAATGAACGAATGAATTCGAACGGCCGAGACCGAGTTTTTGCGAACGGAGACTATTCACTCGAATTCTCCACAAGAATTAACGTTCGTCAGGATTACCATCTTTTGTCTGATAGTGGAATTCACCCTAATCTCACCCGAGAAGAGACATTTGTACTTCATCAGACAGGAACCTATTCTATAGGGTGAGGGCCTAATTGAGTTGCAGCTCTTTACCGATTGTCTGAATGATTGTGTAATTTTGTTTGCAATTGTAAAATATTGCGGCAGGACTAGACAGGATCGAAAATAAACCCTATTCTCGTAGGTGGAAAATTGGGTGAAGTGAAAAAGTTCTGCCATTTTTGAAGTTAAACATCACCCGTTGATCTTATATCGCATGAAATGCCTTTTGGTTTACCAAAGGGTTGATTAACAGTAGGTAATAAGCTTACATTCTACAACTTCCTCCTCGGGCTAATGCATCGTCAATTGCATAAAGATGATGACATAAGATTTTGTCGGCGAAATGTTTGGCAAAGGCAAACCTGTCGTCTCGTCGTCAGGAGACGACTGAAATAATTCTGTTTTTGGAGTCAAATTAAGTATCTAGACTCGTTTGGTTGCGTCACCTGTTTATGTCTGAACATTTACCGATCTGTCCAAGGTAAATAAAGTGACACAATGATAGATTGAAAATTCTAAAAGTGACTGCTTCAAATGTCGCTTCCTGTTTGCATTTGATTGGACTCGTCTTGCTTGTTCTGAATGTACCAGTAAATTTGAATGCTTCTTTTTTTTCTCGGTATGCTCGAAATTGGCAAGATTTGCAAGAATAGTCATCACGTTTTCGCTAATTGATTTTTACTCTTTCCCTTGTTGATATAATCCCCCTACGGAACACCCACGTGAACGGATGGATAGTTGTGGTCGCTTTTTTGAGCAGAATGTACAAATAATAAAATAACCGATACGTCGGCCCATGACAAAGACATTTTCGACCGTGCTGTTTCATATTTCCAAAACTCAAAATAACTCATCTTGTTCTAATTGGGAAGGATAAATTTTCAGTTTCTTGTCTTCCAATATTTTTAGCAAACCGCAAAATGAAAAGGGGAAAACAAGTTGAGAGTAATCGATTGGAAAGACGTCTCTGTTTGTTGCTGGGCCAAAACCCGATCTTGTAGTTGAGACGGTTAAGTCTTCTGTTGAAATCTTGAGAGTACAATTTTCCAAAATATTCCCCTCGTCGTTTACAGGCCAACATAAAAACCACAACAGAAATAATAATAGCAAACACGGCCAATTTATCATACATATCTGAAAATTATTGACAAAAAGGTTGTTCATATGCAGTTAGCAACCGCACAACAACTGTTTTGCATACGATTGTCTCGCAGATTTGCAGATTAAATAGCATCAGTAACAGAACACCGGAGCTTTGAGGAATTTCAATTTGATTTGTTGCAACAGATCTGAACGAACGGACAGAGAATGATGTAAATCGGATCCGGATATTACAACAGCTGAATTCCAACTTCGCGCTAGCCGTAGTTGCGTAACTAGAAAGCAGACCGCGACAGGAAAAAAGTGGGTGTTGATAATTAGACTACACCGAATTAGTCAAAGTCTCTCTTATGTTAAAAAAGGGTTATTGAAAACCAATCCAGTTTGGTGTGGTGGACATATTGAGGAAACAAAAAAGAAATCACAAACTTTTTTTAATGTTATAAATCCGAATTGAAAGTGAGCTTAATTTTTTGGTTACATTTGGAGCTCGAAGTAGACTAGTGTAAATTCATGATTTCTGTAACATGGGTTTATTCGATACCTTTTTTATGGGAAACAAAATCAGAGGTTGTAACTAAATGGTCAGCGGTAGGATAGGGAGAATGAGGAAGGATTTGGATGAACATAGGCTCCCGACGAATTGTTCCTTGAACCTTTTCAGTCATCCCTATAGGAAGTACAAAGCATAGTTTTTTCGAACAAGCAGCTGCCAATTTTATCCAGAAAAACGGGCGAACGAAGAGAGGTATGAGGAAAAGGAAATTAATGATTACGGTCTAACCTCCAAGCAGGCATTTTGGTAACATGACTGATTTGTGCATTCACCGTGCTGGCAATTTACTGGTATTTGGATGTTGATATCTGACCGGCCAGACGATCTCAGCTAGAAGCACTGATTCGTATTTGCCGTTGCCAGTGTCATCATTCTGATTGAATATGTGTGTCAAATTCAAGCTGTTACAGGCTACCCGCCAAGATAAAATTCAAAATGTCCAACTTTCCTTTGCAGACCACTGAAGCGACCACCTCCGCCGACACAACTACAACAAAAAACACGGTTGGTTCATTACATTTTTAACTTTCATTTATTTACATTCCATCAGACTGTATCTAAATGGTTTCAATAACAATCCGCAATCACATTCGAACCTCCGGATGCTACCTCAGGCTTGTACTGCATTCTTCTCTTCTAAGTGACCCTGTTTGGAGCGCTGCTGGACTTGTTAATCGGAATCAAGTTAAATATTTGCGCCGAGTCTGTACGGTTAGGGCAAATCCCAATCAAACGGTGTTTTGGTGCAAATGGTTTAGACTTACCAACAGTGAACAACTAAAAGGCCGATGTTTGTTGGCTGTCTGTTTAGATTCCCACCGGCCACAGCTGTTTTAAACATAAAAACGAATTCTCCTACTTTGATGCGTGCGTACAACGAAATCAGTGGTTGAGGCTGTTGATTTCGACGTCCCAGTTGAACCTGTGGTAGACAGAAGGGGACATTGTTCGTTCTTTCGCTGACCCAGCAGATCAAACTGACAAAAGCGATTGCCACAATCAGATTCGTTTGGAATATAGACTACTACTTCTTGCAAACAAAATCTTTTGTCATTAGAGGCTACGTTGGCCTACTTGGAGCACTCATCTGCTTTCACAACGTGGCAATCAAGCCGACTATATTACATTTGATCACCGGTGGCTTGGATCAGTCAAATCTGGACTCATATCACTCTGTGGACCGTGATGGTTGTTGTCGGGGCCCAGTCTGTAACTGCAACTCCTGCCGAAGGAAATCCTAATGGGAGCTCTCCATGTGGTTATCGTCAAAATAGAATGTCTAGGATCCAAACGAACAATCTGAACAGATAGAGGGTGTTTTGCATGCAGTGACATAGTCCCTACGGAATGAGTATTCTAGAAGTAATTTGGTAGATTCCTACAAATCTACTCCTCCGGATGCAACATGCACTGAGAAAAGTTAATATTTGGGAAGACAGCTGACCAGGAAATCGATACGTGAAGACAATCAGTGATGGATTAGGAAATGTAGGGTAATATCAAGGCCTGCATAAATGAGCAATATCTTGATTGAGGGAGAAGCAACAATCTTATCTCGCAAACCTGGATTGGCGCAGAATTGTAAAAGGTCTCATTAGGTCACAGAAGATGGTGAGCCGATTGATGACAAAATCCTTTCTACCACCATATGCTCTTTGATTTTCTCTGGATAATTCTGGAACACTGGTAGTTAAATGTGAATAGAGAATGGAGAAAATTATGGATTGGTGAATAATAACCAACGTTATTTATACATCTGCCAACTTACTTCGAAGTCTATGATAATTTAAGAAGTGCTGGGGTTCCATTTCTGGGTAACAAGATTTCTCGGAACCATACAATTTGCCTTTCCATTGGTGACCACCATTCAACAATTAGGCCGAACTCGACGAAAATTACATTATATTTTTTCTGTTTCTCTTCAGCCCTGGATATTGATATGATTTCCACAGATTGGACTCAGCGAATATCAGTAAGCCTTCTACAGCTGCTGTTTGACAGCACTGACATGGTAATTTAGATGGTACGGTTGGTCAGCAGACAGGCCAGACGGTTGAAAGAGATGTCATGATGTCTTCAAATATAACCTAAAGAGTCTTCGCAGCAGTGACCATGAAATTGTTTTGTCAAGCCATTTGGGAAAAAGGCAATGAATGGACATCTCTTGGTTTTTAAACTTGGTAACGAGTCACTGAAACTATTCAATTTCCGTTTTTGATTGGCTACATTGAAGTTTGCAACTTACGATTAAAAATACTGACTACATGCTCCTACTCTTACGAATAAAACTCTTCAGCAATTCCCGACTGGATTCAAAATCCTTGCTTACATATTATTTTAGACTCAAATATGGATCACTGGGGCTCAGTCCACTCACGTTCATTTATTTTTGTGAAATTATCTGGAAGTAATCGATTTGGGATGCAAAATGCGGCAAAATGCAAGCCACTGAGTACAAGTTCATGTTATCTGAATCGGTGCTGAGATAGAATTACTGAAGAATCTAGACATGGAATAACACGTGTCAATGTCTGAAATTCCTAGAAACCTGTTTGCGAAACTGTCGGTTAGTTTCAGAGAAAAGTAGAGCTACTAACTTTCATAAACGGAGCCCTTAAGAAGTGCGAACTGTTTTACTTGGTTTGCAACGGATGCTACTTTTCAAGCATCGATTTGGAATTTTATTGATAAATCAAGTCAAAAGCATCCTTCTGCATGACATCAAGCCAGATTCCACATACAATCGCATTTGCGCAATCAACCCAACTCAGTGATGAATTGGGGCAATGTCTTCATTTTCATCATTTTAGCACATTTATAAATGCGACTCTTTGTATAAAAATAGAACTGATCAAAATCATTTGGTGTTTTATATTGTTAAGACAAATCTATTAAAGGAAACCGCGATCAGCAATCTAAGTAGACAAAAGTGATACCGTTTATCGATTTATGAGAAGGACATGTTCTAAAGGTATCCGGTCTTCCAGGGAAAACGGATGCCGATTCTTACAAAATTTCATACAGAGAGACAAGTCCATTCACTGAGGTGACCTAAGGCTTGCTTGCTTGCTGGATATCCATTTGGACTGGGTTGCTTCCCTCAGACAGGGTTGGTACAAAATCAGTGAAAATATTTCCCAGGCGGGTCGACCACTTTCGGAAAAAACCGACATTATGTATCCATCAATGTAGATTGAGTAACTGCGTCGACTGTCTTTGTATTTTCGTGTAATTCAAAACATATGTGCAGTACACTAACATAAGCGCCGTCAAGACCGATGCCCACAGTAATAAACATCAAAAGCACCACGGTTAGGTGATCGTGCTTTTTTACTAGCTTAGATCTGAGTATACTTTTGCCAGGAACAAAACGTTTTTCCCGAAATCCTCTATGATGTTTTGGCAGTTTATTATTTTTCTAGAGTGCATTGGGTGATCATAGCATTTGTTTCTAGTTATACCATCGTTCTGTGTTCTCAGCAGAACACCTTTTTGCATGTTTTTCAGTTGCGCTAAAGTTACTACTTCCCGTGCCCACACGCAAACAGTAGTCCGTGCGTGAATTGCATCCGCGTCAATTCATCGGAATAATTTTGATGAATTTTTCCATGTCGCAGGGTTATCGCGAGAGTAACGGTTTTATAAACAGCCCATTATTCGCAAAGTCCAGAGGTCGCCTTTAAGATGACGACTTTGTCATAGAATATATGCTCCATGCTGCGAAAGAAATTCCACATGCTCAAAAAGTACCCGACAACGGGGATTTCGTTTTTACTATTGTTCACTGCTGGCTAATCCATATGAAGGTCCAGTACGCATCGAATTATTCGGAAGATGTTTCTTGTTTCAAGCCATACTCGAGTTAGAATTGGAGTTCAACAAAATTAAAGGTTTTAATATACACGTGGTAATTCGACGAAATTTTTGTTTTCCACTTGCTACTTCTCAGTAGGTCCACAGACGGATCGAACATGGCCGTTTGACATTTAAACACCCATTAGGGTTATCGGTTTATCAAGGCCAGGCTGTCCTGATCCACACAGACTGTCCGAAACAATCCAGTGAATGCGTTCGTGATCTGTACAGTGATCATTCATGGTTATCGGTTCCGATAATTTAAAATTCCGTCCAGAATAATTACCGTAACGCTGTTAAAAAGTTCATATTACAACTGAACACTTTTTTCGAGAAATAGGCTGCAGATTATGAAGCGTTCGAAAGAACATCTGAACTCAATCTCGAGCATTCTGTACATTGCTAGAGTGTAAACATTCGAAACCGTTTATGAATTCACGGAGCAATTTTTATATTTCTTATTAAAACCAATTCAGAATAGCAAATTTGCATTCGTATTCAAAGTTAACTGTTCTTCAACTTTAATTGCTAATTTGATTTCCATTCAACTATTATTTTAGGAACTTCACAAGCTCCAAGAAATTGATTATAACTCTCTAATTGCTTTTTATGCTAAAACAAAGCCATTCAGTATTTCTGAACACATTGCGAAGGTCACTAAAGTGTCGTCACATGTGAGATTGATAGACTGCAGGAATATTCGACAATGTGAGTAGCAAATTCAGCTCATGGGCACCTGTTCCACCTGAAGAATCAATCGTCAATTTCATTAATTCACGTGAAAATTCAACATTATGAAACTAGTTTTTCATGGGGTTCTGATCGCTGAGCCTAGCATTTAGGTCGTAAAAGTTTCACCATCAGTCGGGGTGACCTCGTGAAACCTGAGCTAAGACCAACAAAAATTTTCAAATCTATTGAAATTATGACACCTCTCACACCGTAACTGTACTTTCAGGAACCTGGATGCTCTTTGCGGCAGCTGTGGGCGACGACCGCATTGCGTAAAACTGTTCATTTACTGTTTTTTACTTAATAGTGAGTTAGAATCTATGGTGTCAGTTATTTCAGCAGGCTCTACAAGTGTTGAAATACAGTCCGAACGTGAGTATAGTTTACAACGTTAGAATCTTTTGTTAAATGCAGACATATTACCGGCCAACCGGACAAATGACAGCAACCCATCATCGGAGTCTAGTGCTTATGTACAATTTCCCCAAAAATTTCTGTGAATCTAACTTATTTTCAGATGTCAAGTATCACTGAAAACTCACACTTACTGTCTTCCGTTATCTTTTTGATTGTAACTTGGAAATGTGTAAAATTCGGCCGTTTTGTCCTGTCCAAATTACATGCAGCATCTATGGTCCAGTATTAACAGTTGGGATAACGATGTCCTACCCGTCGAGGGTGATATTGTTGTCATCAACCAAACTCAGTGGGTTATTTTGGATCAGGACACTCCCGTGTTGAACACCCTCCTGATTGATGGTGGAGCAGTTTACTTTGAACCCACAAAAAATGTCGAATTGAAAGCCAGATATATTCTAATTCAGAACAATGGAACGTTACAAGTGAGTCGTTAAAAATGGTTCATTAAAGGCTTACCAGCTAAGGAATGGACTCAATTAAACTACTGTTACGTTTTGACCACTTGCGTTTATTACAGATTGGCACGGAGAACGAACCACATCCGACTCGTGCAGTCATCACCCTTTATGGTCATGTGTTTCAAACCGAGCTTCCTTTGTTTGGAACCAAAGTGCTGATGATCAATAATGGCTCGCTAGAATTGCATGGTAAGAAGAAATTATTTCAACATTAAAAGCTGATTTCTAGTTGTTGTTTCGTTGACTGAATGACCCGAGAATTTTTGTCATTCAAATTGGTCAGCAAAAGCACATTACATGATTTGTTCACATCCATCCCTATGAAAATGCAGTATTCCAGTTCACAACTTACATATTATGGGCACAATCAATTTGGAATTACCAATCATTTCTCCCAGATAGACCAGAAAGCTAGGTTAAATGAAAACCGATGCAGTGCAAGTTTACACAGCTTTTGTAACCCACAGAACAAGAATGGTGTTACCAGTATTTTTTAAATTGACCTTTGTCTTAGCTAACTCAGCTTCTCAACAATTTCTAGCAGATTGCAGATTATGGGCCCAGGTTATAAATCACGGGAAACGTGATTGCTAGCCACCTTGTTCTGTGAATGAGTTCAGGTATATCCAGCAGCAGCCTGTTGACAAGACTTAATTCAGCTGAATGGGACAACCATTTAAACCAGCCAAGCAATTTTCTCATGTTTCCCAGGCAAACATGATTCCGAGTTCAGAGCAGATGTTATATTCTGGCTACTTACCAAATGAATGTTTTTTCGTTCTTACCAGTCTCTGCTACGTATCCTAACGCCTAAGCGATTTCCTTTCATTGTCTGGCCAGACATGTACGATTGAATTCTAGTGCAACTATCATAATCTTACTGGCAGGTATGCCACGCGTAGTCACTTGGACACACCTTGCACAAAGCGCGGAAGCCGGGTCGACAACGCTGGTACTAACACACCCGGTGGATTGGGAAGTGGGTGAGAAAATCGTTGTTTCCTCGACTGGCCGTGGTGCGTTGAATAATGAAAATGAAGAGCATGAAATTGCAGGTAAATATGCAGAACTAAATTAGCGTAGTTCTTAACTCTGTTTTCACACGAATGGTGTTCCAATGAGTTTCAATGTGCAAGCAATTCATTTGTCAATCAACCTTATGCTCGTTTGTCTGACATTTTACCTGGTTCCCAGACCGATTTGTCCAGTTTTGTCATCAGTTCTCAGACAGAAAATCTCGAGAGTCGGGAATTTGAATGAATGGGGAGAATGAGAGATGAAAAAATAAATTAAATGTTTGCTTCAGGGTAAGACTGGAGGGTCAGCAGCCTGATTGATACTAAGTTTGGTAATTGACTGCTTTTGGTGGTTGACTGACTGACTGACTGGCTGACTGACCGACTGACTAGCTTTGGTGATTGTTTGACTGACTGCCTGGCTGAACAGCAGCCTGTCGGCCGAACCGACTACTGCCGCAGTAGGTCATAGGTTCATTGGTTTGTGACTGGAGAACATATTAATTGATATATATACTTTTGAATCTCGTAAGTATTGGTTTGTTTCCACCGTATAACTAACTTCATTATGTGTGCTTTCATACTGTTCACATTTGCGGAATTATTCCGCTGAAACATGAAACAGCATTTCCATGTTAAAGCTGTATTTTGAAACAATTTGACTAATGTGCTTACGAAAATTGCCCTTTTCCACAGCCATCTCTGCCGATAACTACACACTGACACTAGTCAATCCTATACGGTATCAAAAGCTATCAAGTACCGTTAACTATACCGGAAATGTATCTGCAATGTTCGCAGCTGAAGTTGGTTTATTGACACGTAACGTGGTGATTCGAGGAGACAATAACTCTGCCGTACCAAGTTCCTTGCCCGAGTGCATTGAAGAAACCATACGTAAGTTCGGCATCACGGCGGTAGAAATAACGACGAGAGAATGGTTCTTTTACTATTTATAGTTTGTGAGTGATGGAACCCGGGGTACTAATAGACTGTTTGTAGTTAATTGATGAATATCATGGCAGTCCATTGTGAACAGCGTGAGTTCCATGGTTTTAACAATCGGTTAACTCCAATTATGGGTATTATTTTAGTGGCTGCATTATCATCCATCGAGGGCGTGCACGCCTTTATGGTTTTAACCAGAATCAAAAGACAAGAAGAAATTTTGCATATTGTTAGTTACTCCAAGAAAACGTTTACGTTTTTGTAGATACAATCATTTCACAAATGGATAGATGTTTCTCTATTCGAAAATAAAACTCTGCACACAAAGGGTGAGATGATACCAAGCATCTAACAACAAATCGACTACGATCCGGACTTCAAGAAGACTAGATTATTTGATTAGTTTGACCAGTATAATATACATTTGTGAAATTCTCTAGGTTTGCATAGCGAACAATGTAAGATCGCATAGAAAAATAATAGCGGGGTTTGTTAAATAGTCGAATTTCACCGGTGTAGGATTGGGTTACTGACCCATTAGTGAGATCACTCAAATGGAGTTAACGAGCAGTAACCATGTCTCTCTTCGAAGTTGTCGGGCCTGGCTGACTGTTATTGATGACGGCGCTCGCATAAAAACTGACCCCCTAATTCGACTTAGGAGTTTAGCAGTGACACACGCCTCTCGCGCTTCCCACCGTGGGCGCGATAATGGCTGCACATCACTGATGACCTCCAATGAGAGCGAAGCTCGAGTCTGGTGCTTCCCGAGTGCTAAGTCTGATCGGAGAAGGGGACTCCTATGGACAAGTGGTCGCAGCTAGAATTTTTCATTTGCCATATTTATCCTGAGGGAGCTGGCCTTAGTAACGTCAGCTTGTTAACGCATACAATAAGGCTGTGCGAATGCAATCGGTACTAATGCATTTCTAACATCCAAGGTAGCTCCAGTCCCTGCAAACCGATGGGGAATGAGCTGTGCAAAGACAGTTATCTGCAAATTTTGCTGGCAAGAATTGCGCTGCTGTGCAAACAATAAGCTTTACGCAATCAAGCCACGGTCACAAAACGTGCATTAGTTTTTTCCCCGGGTTTTTTTTACTCGCTTACTTTCAGAATACAATTCCGATGGGCTTTCTAAAGCCTCAACACTTTCCTCGATATTTGGGTTACGGATTATACGATATGTGAGGTGCTGATTTTTACTTTCGAACTGAAGAATGTGATGCATGTCTTAGCACCGTATCAAATGGGACGCCAAATCCAAGACATTTTGCATAGATGGTTGAAATAATATAAAACGGCAAATAATATTTCGGCGTTTTTATGCTTTTGTACTTGAATGATGTCATCATATATTCATGTAATATTCGTCGCATTTATATATGTTGGTGCTCGACGACTCTCTCTTCTTTCTGACTATGGTCTGCTGTATTTAGCAGTTCATGGTTAGCAACAGACAATCACAGAAATGGCCCTTGTGCATTATCGCAAGGCGTATTCAGCAATGCCATTCTGTTATCGATCGGGTTCCCATAGTTCTTAAATTTTAGCTTTCTTCAGGCACCTTTAAGACCTGGTTGCGAAAACCCGGATGATTCGCAGACTGCCATGTAAGACCTAAGAGATGATTGAACATTATACTCATACGCCTGATCTGGATAGGCATCCAGCAATTCGTTGTGATCTTAACTGCATGTACTAATTTCATAAACTCCACGATGACCCAAATAGGGCTGCACCGTTTTCCCTTGTTCATGGATCGATTGCCTAATGAATACCTCCAACGTGACAGAGGCATTCGGCCAAAACGCGATGTTCTCAGAGTATTAGTGTTTTAAATTTGGGAGAACTTATCTTCTTAGTTAGAAATAATTTATCACTTATTATAAATGATGAATTTTAGCCCTTAATTATTTCTTTCTATCCATTGAGAACGGAATATAAATCATATATCTGGATGGAATCTTCAGGTGTACGTTTCTGACGTCCTGAGTCTTAACTTGAAATACGGACGTCGTTACGAAAACAATGAGCATTCTCTTCATTGAAACACATACCGCATATCATTTGTATTCGGGTTAATTTTTTTGATTTGAAAAAATTGTTTGTCAAGCCATCAATCGTGAACTGAAAACGACCGAATTCGGGCAAATCTTTTTGTTTTTCATGTATTCCGTGCTTATGCAGAGCAATCCACAAAACAAACCTGTTATTGGTACTCTGAACTCTACAAGAAGGGTGTCAATCAGTTTGGCGGTCACGTGTTCATTGGTGGCCCAAGTAATGGGACCAGCCCTGTTCGAGCGCATATTGCCTACACGGAATTCACGTACATGGGACAAGCATATCGCCCAGGACGTCATCCACTTCACTTCAACTCGATGGGACCGATGAACGAGTAAGCTTCTTCGGATTTCCAGCCAAACTGAGAAAATAGAAACGATAAATAATGGATTCATATCAACCGAATCTTTTGCTTTGTCAGCCCACTGTAACCAAATGCCGTGCACGCTTGTTCATTCTTTTGGACAATTCATTTCAACATTACGTTTACTGGTTGGTAAAGCAGGTAGACGTTCCCCTGTTGCATCTTTAACATCAAAACTGGAGGGAGGTCAGAAACCGTAGGTGGTGTGAAAAATTTTGAATATTGCATGTTGTATCTTGCGCTTGTATTACAATCAAAATAAAAGTATTATTTACTGCGGTTGCATCGCCAATTTCTAGGTTTCTGTGGTTACTGAGATTGGTAGTCGGTACTGAATTTTCTTATAAAAGTGGACAGCAAATACTGTTATCCCAAATAAAGTAAGTCATCTGTTTCAATTCCCTGTTCTCAAACTCTGCTCGGTTTATGTATGGGCAAGAAGTGAAATTCAATTGACTACTCAAATAAATCTAAATGGTTCGACCAGTGTATGTTGCAAACAATGATTAATACTGTCAGTTGGTTCACGATTACTAAGAGAAGCATGTTGTTTGAGAACATGTAGTACGTCCAACGGTCGGTCAGACGTCTGAACCAAAAGCAAATTTTATAAAACGGTTTTGGGTTTTGTTTTCGAAGTGTTCTGATTGTTGTCGAAACCGTTCATCGCATTGCAAATTATCTGTGGTCCAAGATTAGGAACGAAAGAAGGAGAACACCATTGAACAGTATCGTATGCCACCCCACACCTCGACACGGACAATTAAGTAACTGAAAAATCTGACCGTCTTCCGACAGTCAGAGCAAAAAGGAAAGCTGGATGAAATATTTCCTAGTTCTATGTGGTACCTGAACAGTGAATCCAATTGAACTATTCCCTTTATCATTCACTGTTTAGTTCAATGCTGTTTTTTCGAGTTTCACGCACTACCGCTTACTATCATTATGTATAGATTCGTGTAAGCCTAAGAATAACATTCAGTTGATTGTATTTTAGATCACACGTAAATGGTTGTTCCATTCACAATACTTTCAACGGGGCAGTGATCATCAACGGCACTCAAGGTGTGTTGGTTGAAGACAATGTGATCTATGACGTGTTAGGCAATGGGCTGTTCGTTGAAAATGCTCCAGGACAAGAGACAATAATTCAGCGCAATTTGTTTGTTAATGTGAAAAACAGTTCCGGACTTGGTACCGCGCCTTCTACGGCAATCTGGATGGGTGAAGCGAACAACACAGTGATAGACAACGTCGTGGCCGGTGGGAACAACTTTGGGTTTTGGTAAGCACTTCACATTACACAGACCGAGTATTGGTTTGTTCCTAGCAAACATTATCTCCGGAATGTGAACATTTCCAGATGACGTGCACAACACTGCATCACTTAGCCGTGGGATGTCATACATATGCCTTGCACGTTTCACAGGAGAAATAGAAACACTTGCACATTCCCATGGTCTACCTGCACTTATATATCGTGTAAGGAAAAACTGCTTAGAATGTTAGGGAAAAGCATCTCACCGGAATTTTCTTCCCTTGGTCTGTCTCGAGAGTTATCTCGCTATACGTGTTCTTAAATGCACGGATTTATACGTAGAAGGGCAAATTGAACTATTCGGTAAGACAAATGATAAAAAAGTGTGCAGACATATATGAAGTTTTGTTCCGAATAGAACGTGTGTTGATCACGCCTCAAGTCACGGCAGTTTGTAATCGAAAATGACTGTTTATGCACTATCCGCAGGTATAACTTCGTACCATCGGAGAAAGGATTTTCAAATGCAAGCACTTTTTGCCCGGAGATGGGTTTGTTCCAGAACAATACGGTACACAGTCAAGGATGGTCTGCACTCTTCATAAATGGCAGTTTTGACCCTATCAACAGTGAACTGTAAGTATTCTGACAAACTGATTCATATTTTCGTGAGTAAAGATCCCATATTTCTGGATTCTCTTCCCAATGAATCACGTACTACTAGCACTTATAACGACTTTACAAAACCAAGAGATATTACATGTAATGTGCCTTTACAATCGGCTCACTGTGAGTTCAATAACCAAGCACGATTCTCCGTTATCGATCTGTATAAATAAGCACCGACGGACATTATTCGTGTAGAATTTTACGAGCGAAACTTCGTCAAACTGTTGTTATTAGTGTGGTGAAATACGTGCCGGAGAACTATTAATGCGCGAGCGTTGACACGAATTTTAACAGCACATTCGACTAAATGGAGCACAGAAGTGACAAGATATGTACTTGACACTGCAAGGAAGATAGGAATAATTTAGCTAAATTGTATGCAATTTCGCCCATAGAATGACAGAGCGACCCGCGATTAAATCGTCCAATTCAGCTCACAAATATAAGTGTCACGAAAAATTCAGGGCGATAAATGCAGCTCAACAAGGCTATTTACGTATCATGAATCACGTGGCTGATGCGGAGAAGAACATCAACTGTCCAGGTCACTGAGCTGCAGAACTTTACTCAACTATGAGAATACTAATCATACTAATAAAAATGTAATGATTTTTGATGGAATTAAAATTGAAGGCAAAACTTTTGGCTGAAAAGAAGCGATAGTGAACGCGATATAAAAGTCAACAACGAAATATTATTGTGCTTAATATGGCCGAGTTTAAAAATGCATAACTTCGGTAACTCAACAGGCACTAAATCAAAATAATCTTAATTTAGTCGGTGAAGCTTTGTTTTCAACTGTTTCTCAAATATTGGAACACGTTTTGATGTGGAGTGATAGACCAACTTGTATAAATGACGGAAAATTTTGCATATTTGCCAACCCTAATTTGACCATATACTATGGAATTTAGGGAGGCATAGGAAGCAAACAGATTTTCAGTTTCAAGTCTCTCGACAAGCTCGTGACTATCAATCATCAAATGTCACGGAAGATGTTCCGTTTGCATGAGAAAATAGCTTTGTAGGACAATTTGCATTTCAGGGTCATTTATACGACCTGTTATACAGTTGAGTTGTTTATGGCTCTACGTTTTGAGAGTGAATATCCAAGATAATCTTTGTTTCGATCACCAAAATCTAACTGACAGAGATTGTACTGAACAGATATCTTCGATATTTGGCGAAAACGAGAGTCTTTATCGATTACACATGAGATATTTCGTTTCTTCCTGAGTGTCTTTGCATCTGAAAATTCAGGGTTTTCATAGGATCCGTTTCACTCCGTGGCGGTCCTTTCAAAATCAGTTTCTATTTTGGAATTGAGAAGATGCTGCACATTTAACGGATGAATTGTTTTCTCGGCAAATTAAACCTTATAATATACAGATGAAATATCGAGGAACCATTTGACTGGGAGCGGTTACATAGCACAAGTTAATTTGTAATTGAAACCGCGAACAGGTTACAGGTTTAGTCGACCATTGTATGCAAATCCCGCATTTTTATAGGTCCATAAGTGGAGAAATTTACCATAAATGCTGTGCTACCTTTACTTTGAAAGTTACTTGTTCTTAGAATTAGAATCATCGGTTTACTGGTAACCGTGCAGAGACCGGTATAGATTTCTTAATGTCTGCTTTCCCGGAGGACAATTAATGACCATATTACTATATGATAATATTTCTTTTTCTAAGACTGACGAATCACTTCGTAAATCCGAAATACGATGAGTTCATTCGTCTTGTAACAAGCCACGTTAAGACTCAACAGATACGGTAAACGATAAACCGGAACGGAACGTATATCGAATTGAACTAATGAAACAATGAACAGTGTGAACTTATTGTACTTTTTGAAATACAGCTATTTGGGGAAATGTTTGAAACGAATCAACGTTTCAATTACCTTGAGTGACGCTTCCCAAGGCAAGCTGTACATAAGAGTCTTGCGTTGAGGAAGATTACCGAAAATAACCTAAACTCGGACCTATTATGGACATTTCCGAACACTGTGTATTTCATACTTCAAAGAGTTGAAACCATGTCCACAAATTTAATAAAGACGAAACCGTTAGATTTTCATTTGCATTTATTCCAGTATTATTGTAAACAGTAGATAAATTCCAGAATTAATAAGCTTATTAATATTCCAGTTTTCGTCTTTATCCAATTCATGAGTGTTCCGTTGCTAATTTGTTCTCCCACTTGACCGGAATGAGCTATTCATGTTTACAGATGCAATTTAACTGACTTGGATAGAACAGTATTCGGAAAACTCTTTGCATGGAACAACGGCAAAGGTGCAGTTTGTCTTGACTGTGAGCACGTGGAACTTCAGGATATGTTGTTCATAAACAATGTGGAAGCGGGTGTCGAATTAAGTATTCCGACGAACGTAAATCCGTCTACCTACTCAAGCTTTGGACCGATTTACACTGTAAGTGATTTACCTGAATACCATCTACCAGTTATAGCCACGGATAATATCGATATAGTTTAAAGTTTATTGCGCAACTCTTTTGTGCTACTCAATGTCATCGACTAGAAAGGGTTCGTTTACGCATCTGTTTTGATTTATGTGAGCATCTAGAATGAAAGCATGGTGAATGCAATCAATCGCTTACGCTGATTGGTGGTAAACCCGTAGGATGCCATCAGCAAATCATGAGAGCGGATAAATTATTCTTCCTTCTGTAACCGCTCGAAAGAGTGTCCTTGCATTTCACAGTAGAATGACTCGAATATGGCAGTGATGAAAAAGTGAGCTCTGCGGTACTTGATCCGGCTAGCACACGGTATGAAACGGCTAGGCTAATTCGAACTGGCAACCGCGATCCCTGTGTAGCATGAGACCCGCTCAGTTCCACAGCGAAGGCACCGGAAATAAAACGCTCGCTTAGTCCAATTACCAGTCGTCCCACACCAGTTGTCCGCACCATTCTTGTTGCACGTTATCACAGTTCACTAATAGCCGTCTGATTAATGTCACTTTATCACTGCAAGAAATCACTTAGAAAGAATTCCAATAATTTCGCACAGCGAATGACGTTTTTCTTGCAGAGAAATAACGGGTACATATATCAAAGTGCATGAGAAGGCATATTTGACTGAATTGCAATTTCTCACTGATAAATCAAAATAGCAATTCGCAAGCTATGACAAAATAGTGCGGGTCGAAAATTTGCAAGAGTCACCAGCGCACCAAGTGTCCTTGGTTTTGCTTCCAAAATATTTGGCCATCCGAAACAGACTACGGAGATAAATTTTAGCCGGGGACGCAGTATTTTGGTTAGTGACTCGCTATATCGCCGTACAGGCAAGCACTATTACGAAACACTTTCAGCATTACTATTCCGATTATGCTATTCACGCTCTGTGCACATGCAATTGCAGATCAGTAGAAAGGCAACAAGTTTACGTTTGGTCAGCATATGAGAGATATTTCTAGTCCATTAACTCAAAGTGAATTATTTCAATTTAATCCGTTAGTAAATCACAGGATTAGTCGCTCTGTATGTGGTCCGTCTGTACACGCTAAATGTATCGCTCCGTGTTTGATGCTTATACCAGCATATCAGGATAGTGAAGTGGAAACTTCGTTGTGATTTCCAGTATCGAGAAATCTGAACCACTTTACTTAATGTTTTCCAATGATCCCTGGGTAATATTTGTCAACGCCGTTTGGAGTGATCGCATAGATAAAGTAGTTGAGTTTGGGCTTCGCCCCTGTTTTTGCATCGCATCTCTCCAAAATCAGAAACTCTTTTCTTTGGGACGGAGCGACGTTTATTCTCTTTTAATCCGTTCAAAAGCAAAATATTTAACATCTCAAACCTTTGGGGTGTGGGAAAATATCGTTAGGAATTTGTGTTCAGTTTTAATTGCTGAGAATCCAGTGAAATCAACAGTCACTTGTAAGATTAGATTGGAAAGGAGAATTTCATTTAATTAGAGTTTTACAACCATTAACATTGTCCTAAGGAGCTCTGGAATTGGCTGCAATATAACAACACTGAATAATGAGACAAAACGAACCCCAAGAATAAAGGTCACTAGAAGTTTAGAGAAGCATTTCGAAGGCTTCAATACTGTTAATTGTACCATTCAACCATAGCCCATGAAGTCTCCAGTCATCGCTTGAGAATGGTGTAGCCTGTGGCCCCGTCACTAAAGGAACTCGAGTTGGTTCTTTGATTAGGATCTTCGTACCGCTGAGCCCAGTCATGGACTAGAATCTTTGACCCACTTTCAAACTCACAGAACTGTACACCGAAGCTGATCTGAAGACATGCGTAAAACATCTGAACCACAGCAATCTGTTTATATTCACTGATCATTAGATCGACCGGGTTATGTAACCCTTGTCAAGTTCCTAAATTGCTGAGACAATAGTTCCACCTTATTCGGGTGATTTTACGGAAATGCTGGTATTCTAAAACACCAACATATCGAATACATTACACCTGCTGCTGCCATATTTCTGAATTGCACAGCAGGACTGACCTTACTACTGCGATATAAACCAAATTGGTAGTCGACACTAGAATTCTGCGCGATGGCACATACGTTTTACACTGGCAAATAACAATCCTGCTTGTCGTATACACAAGTGGACTTCATTCTATGTATACCCACCTAGTGAGATGTGATTATCATAATGACAAAGGGCAGGCGGCGACGTCTCACCAGGTGGTCACACTTATTTGCAACCTCTACAAACTGATAAAAGATATGACCAATTGTTTCACAGTACGTGGCTTGCTGGTAAATGCTAGTAATTTTTCCTAGTAAGGAAAGGGGGCATTGCCATGATTCGTCTCAGATTTTCCACTCCATCGGTCTGTCGATTAATAATGAATTTATTCGCGGGGGTAGTATTTGCTTTACCTACTGTTCTGGCGATGCTCACGAGTGTTGTAGTTGGCGGATTTGGCTCTGAAGTTTGGAAATGAAGATCGCGAGGCCGAATCCTTCCATCACCGGTCAAACACCACTTGATAGCCCTCCGTTGGCCGTGGCCCTCTTCCTGAAAAATGATGTACATTGTTATCTCATTAATAAAGGAAGTAAAAAGGTAAAAGTTGAGAGACTTTTTGACTGACAGAATGCATATTTATGATCACCAATGGGCACAAGTTCAAACACCCGATCAAATCCATTTGGTTGATACAAATACTATTTGCCATTGACTCATTTTTCACGGTCCTAGTCTGCGATTATTAATATAGCGATTCACGAAAGTGCATAAGCTTTAACGATAGCGGGTTTAATTTTTAGTCACCTGTGTATGTTTCCTCTAACGTTGGGGCGCGTGTGGTTTAGATGCCATAATCGATGTAGTAACTGATCTTTTTTCACTCATTGCCGAGTCGAGTGAGGAATTTAACAGGGCTGCTCGGTACGTCCACTTCACCAACGACCAAGTCAAGCAACCAATGAGTTAAGATGGCTACTCAAAAGCTTACATTTATTTGCTTGCACGAATAGGTAGAAGTTGGGCGCCTGTGTCTATATGGTCATGGTCTTACTATACATGTTCCATTATTGGCTCTTCTAGTATACATCTTTTTTGGTCATTAAGACGAAGAATTTTCCTCTCGTCGACCAGAACAGTTTTCCACATACTACTATTCTGAATTACTTCCACTAATGCGAAAGGAGTTTTTGTTCCCTACTCAAGTTCATCCTTTTTGAGAGACGAGATGATGCACGGTGGGTGAAGTTGAAACAAACCGTTCAGAAGCTGCCAGGTAGCCTAATGGCTTAAGGCGGTTCGACTCCCAGAATCGTTCGTCCTTGTTCGGGTTCGCGGTGCGCAGTTCGGACGCGCGTTCCATATGCAAGTGTCATAGTTTCTATATATAACGAGATGTGGATAAGCTAATGTTAGGCCGTCTGAATTTGACTTGTTAACTCTAAGTTGATAAATGTACATGTTTTGAATTGTTGTCCTGTCAACGTAAGCCATCAAACGTCATCTGCTTTCGAGTGAGATAAGTGTCCAATCTATCGTGTGCGAAGGGCGTGTACTTACATAGAAGTGACACTACTTGAAAAGTTTCCTCTTATTTCTAAAAGTCACGCCTAGGTAAAAATAAGCGTGCAACAAATCACCGCCTGATTCCTGAACTGGCTCATCGATTATGCGAACTCTTGGTGAGGCACGCTACGCTCATGCTGAAGTGAATCTGGAGTGTTCTGAAAAATGCATGCTCCCATATAGCGACTTCTGCTTCGCAACAGAAACAACGAATAGTAATCTACTTAAATACCAGAATGTGAAGGTGCTTACCTCATATAATACTCGTACCCACCGCAAAATCCTTGCATTGACCCGTAATCAGGGTGCCGGAGAAGCCGATACAGCCAAGTGCCTTTGAAATTGCGCATGGTTATATTCTCAATTGACAGACCAGGCACTGACGGAAGAATCATCCCCCGTGAGTTGCACTTATCTCCGGCCTGATTCAGCGCATCCTCATAGCCAACAACAGATACCGTTCTGATTGTCATTTTCCAAAGGCTGAATAAGACACGCACATTTCGCGAAAAATTA
>LUCM01004690.1:0-45969 GCA_008360955.1 Fasciolopsis buskii | reverse complement strand
TTGCATAGGATTCGGGAACAGTTACCCAAATGTTTAGCCTGGTAACCCGCCTGAGCTGAGAATTACGGAGGCCAATAACCAAAGTGGGACACATGACTCACGCTACCAACAATAGTTGTATGGAGAACATACGCATGCTATTGCGCAACCAAGCCATGGTTCTTGTGAGCCATACCACAACGTCCGAGACGAGTATAGCACAAACACCACAAGAAAGTGAAGCTCAGTGGAGTGCGCATCGATCGAATGCAGGAAGCAGTGCTCGATCGATCGATGGCCCAACAAAACCAAGCCCAATGGGCGATTGCGGCGAGATAAGGTGGCTTGTGGGTGTAGGTGTGCCCGTGCCTGATTATGGCTGCTTGAAGGAGGTCGTTGAATATGTTCGACCAGGTGGAATCCAACAATGACTCCTTCAAGGACTCTGGACGACCTTTTTAAGCATTGAAAACACGGTTGCTAAAACCGTGTCAACAAACAGTAATTTAATTTCACTTAAAATAAGCCCTATGTTTTAGCATTAAACAATGCAAGGATATCCTATAAACGAGTAAAGCTTAATGCTTCGTATCCATGTTTTCTCGAGCACGTTTGATGTCGTTGGTCGTAAGATGACTAACTGATCGGAAAGCAAATTATTATTTGCAATAAAATGATCTAGGCTGCACATAAATCAACTTCTAACGAAAACGTATTTTCAGGAAATCTAGTTGCAACTCATAGCCACAAGAAACCTTCATTTTGGAAAAAAAACGCGTTCACTTTTTCACACAGAAAAGTATTGTTAAAGTGCGTTGATAACCAGGATTGGTAAAGCTGCAGTTGCATGTGTTTACAATGTAAATCTAAGACTAGTTTTACCTAGCGAAATCTAATTTTGTTTGCATTAGAAAATGATGATGATTAACGAAGATTTTGATATTAACTCACTTATTTCGTATAGAAACGTTACCTGGGAGAATGCAACCAACAGAGCGGAATTCAGCTGGACTTCGGCCCTTCTTCTACGCGATGAGGATAGTTCATTGGTGGCTGGAATCGATGGTGTCAGCGCTATGGATGGTGCTCTTATCATGCCCTATGCACCTCACCTACCCACGGAAAAGTGTGGACCGGCGGCTACCAATGCCGGTGATTTGGGAAACACATTTGGACAAGGAACCGTTCCAGGAGTTCGTTGTTTGCCTGAAGTGACTGCGATTCGATATTCGGTCAGTGACATTGTACCGATGGATGCTATTGGACGTAATATGTCAGTCACTCTAGTCGGTGGCGGAACTCAGGATGTGCTGCAGAAGGCCGGGGGTTTGAATGGACAAAGCGGTTGGGTGACCAATTTGGTGAATAATTACACATTCCAAGTCGGATGGCGCGATTTATCACCGTTCACCAACCTGAGTTACTCCGCCAATTTTGAAAACTTACGAGTAAGACATTAGTTCACCCTGTTGTAAACATTTTGTAAACTTCGGAAGTTGCCCAATCACCACCTGTGAACCGGGAAATTTTTGAAAGCATTTTTCCCTACCCCCAGGCATAATTGTTCATTTTGGTTTTCCTTTTGGTGTGTTTCAGTAATTTTTCATACCGCTTTGATGATCCTAGATGACAACTCAAATCTCCGGTAGTGTCAACTACTGGTCATAAAATCAAGCCACTGATAAACAACGTCAAGCTGAGATGGTGATATGATACCTCGGGCATACAGGTGCTAGCTGCATATCAGGTTGCCTGTATGGTCTGAATGATACTCTTGATTTATGTTAAGATCTGTCGATTCCATTTAGTTTGAATAACTGCAATTAACAGCCTTTTAATTTCTCTTTGTCTGTTGTGGTGACCCATTGCATAAAGGTTAATGACAGCACTGATATTCCCTTTTTAGCTTTAAAGTTATGATAATCGCTACCATTTTTCAAGAATGATAAAGATCGTTTGCGATCGCTCGTGAAAAATCTTTAGTTGGCCCGTGATGCGAGTTTGTAGTAAAATGCGGCGTTCCACGTGAGAACCAAAAATCATCAACAAAACCATTTCTCTGGTCACTCAAAATGTGATATGTAGTTCTTTTTCGGTTTCTGACAGAAGCCTGGGCATGAGTGTGTGCAAGATAATGGAATTTTTAGTAACGGAATTTTTAGAAAGCGTGATATGGGTGAAACTTAAAAGCTCATTATAAACTAATGTAACTGAGCAACTTAAATTCACAAATGCATGGAAAACTTAACAACAACAAAACGAAATATTCGTTTAATGTATAAATACATATGAGCAAAGCAACATCATATTATTACTATCATTTAATTGGACACTAATTTAATCCGCTTAACACTCCGTTCCAGAAGAAGTGTAGGACGGCAGTAAAAAATCTTTAAATCCGACCAACTTTTTTCTGTTGGTAATAATAACTGACTTGCCAAACGCTTTCATACTCGTTGCTTTTGGAGTTTTTCATGCTTTTGCCCAAGAAAGTGTTTTAAGACCGAGAAAAATTGAGTCTATCTTCATTGTTCGATCCAGTAAATCAAATTCTTGCAACACATGATGAAACTGGCATCTGTTAAAAATATTGATGAAAGGTGCCCGTTCTAAACACTAATGTGAATGACAGAAACCAAAACCACAGAGGCAAAATGCAAGCCTGTTTCCAGATCAGGTGTTACACTCATTTTCCAAAAAAATGTTTCTCAGTCGGACAAATAAATACATTTTCCAGATTTTGGGTTGTAAACGCTTTTATTTTGTCATCAAAGCGGTCTTCCAAAGCTACTTACTCCAGTGCTCGAAATTTGCATTCCACTGGAGGTGACGAATATGCGATCAACTACTGTATGAGTAGAAAGGATTGTTTTTATGAATGTATTATCTGTTAGTTGTTGCTTCACAAATGGTATTTTATGAGTGTATTTTCTGCTGCAAATTTCATGCTTATTTGTAGGCAAGTGACTACGTTATTGTGCGTCATTTCGGTTTCGCAAAGAAGCCCGACCGAGTGAGCATTTTTCCCGATAGCCTAGCAGTCGCCCCGTCCAGTCATCCGATAGACCCGGCTGTCAATGAAACCGGGGCTGCGTATTATAACGTGACAGGAAATTATCTGGAGTACTTAGGTAAGTGTTTTGAAGGGAAGATCTTCTTTTAATCGATTTTCTGGGTATTTTTTTGTAACATTAAAGAAGAAAGTAGTGCAAGCATTTCATATGTCTAAACATCATTCGACAGATGAATTCTGACTAATTCCTAGAATCAGTCGACTTGGAAACTGCTGATTGGGGAATGTTTACTACAATTTCACTGAGGCATTACCATTTTTACTGGCTAGCTTAGTTCTCATAGGTCACTATACAAGATTGCTCTCCACCGGTGGAATCCTACTCACAAGCAATAAGCCTTAGAAGTGCCAAGTGCCTTCATTTGGTTACAGCTTCATCCACTGAGTGCTGTGCTCTTAGCACACACGTTATCATAACCCTAGGTTTCCTTGTGAGGAGGGATATCACCTTCTCTCCTACATCGGGGGCTTTCCCTTTGTAAGCATTTGTTTTAAAGCGTTAACTGAAAATCAGAGGTGAGCGTGAACGGAAGACCTATCAAGTAAATTTCAAAGAAAGCCACCAGCATTCCTCGGTTTGCCGTATTAGCTCAAGCGTTGCCGGAAGCATTGCATGCTCGTCTGACTTGTCCACGCTTTGTATGACAGTTCTTCCCCCAAGATATTAAGACACTAATTTTGATTTACATCGTCGATGAGACATATATCTGATGGAATAGTTCTTAGAATCGTAAAACAATTTTGTCAAATTGCTCTGATTGTCCATTGAAATACCCGAATAGGCATTTGAATAAATAATTTTGTCGACCATAGACAGACGGAAAAAGCAATTTCCCGTAATTTCATTATGAATGTTTATCTTGCTCCCCAATTACTGACCATTTGGGCTTTTGGAGGGCTTATATCAAAATAATTCCCTTTGGCGCAACTTGGGATGTGTCAGTGAAGTGTCATCGCATGTATACTGTTTCGTAGCTGGTTTGATGTAGTGATTTGAGAACGAAATTGGCGGCCTAAATGAAAGGTGAAATGACGATCAGCCGACTAACGGGTATGAAGTAAAGTACGAGTGAAGCATGTACACAAATGGGTCATCCGACGGCTTTCGAGAATATATAGTGCAAACGATTAACTGTGAGTCACAATTGCACTATTTTGTTCAAGTTCTCCTTCGTGAGAATGAATAAGCGGCAAGTGTTAGGACTGACGAACCATTAGTTGTCCAAAGTCCAGTTGAATCTAGTACACAAGTGGAAAACTCAATGAATGTATGTTAGAAAACTAGCCATTACGCACGGACGTTGTGAATGATCTTCAATGATAAAGACGAACTATCAGATGAGGTTGCTTTGACCCGGTGTTCCAACAGACAAAATTGGATTTCCTAGATCTCGGCGAGCTATGATAATGGCGTTAAAAAGGATGATAACTGAAAGGAGATTGTAGTAGTCGTGTTAGGTAAACTCGTTTGGAGTGGAACGTGCGCAAAGAAACTTAGCGAATTAAAGTTCTTCCGATTGAAGTGTGTGATTATAGACTGGAAGCAGTTGCAGTCTCTAATAGTGGATCACAAAAACAAAAGAATCACCAACTGATTGGATGTGCAACACATTCGGACTGGTTTTCGGAACGTCTGAGCAAATAGACTTTGAGAAAAGATAGTGAATTTTCTTTTTTATTCCAGCGGTGAAGTGAATCCTTCAATGTAAAGCACTGAATTAGTTGACCATGTTTACCAGTTCGGGTAGTTCATCATCACTGCCAAAAATATTGTTCAAACAACCTTTTTTACTTATTTACGGGGTTCCACAACAAGCATCAAAAATAATTTCGCTTCCAATTCTGTCGCACGCGAAAACATTTGGTATTCTCCTCTCTAAGCCAGTATGCCGTGCGTTCAAGCATAACCGCTTCCCTGGTAGACAACTAGTCATGTCATTACAAGAGACTGAGAGTGAAACAAACGAATTACCACAAGTAGACATCATCAACTCATCTAATCGGTTGTTTTTCGACAGTAACTGGTTAATCTGCTGCATCCCATCCTTTTTCTGTTCACACTGAATAAGGCTGACAATTTGAAAATCTGATGGTTCTTCTCAACTCCCGTTAGAAATTGTTTCCATAACAAGGTGAGCGTATTGACTTGGGAATGAACTGGTTGGAAACAAGTTGGCCTACAACACGTGTTTCGATTGTTATAGCTCTTAGTCGCTGTTAAGCAGTTTAAAAATCAACGGGGTTTTTTATCTTAAAGCCTTTAACATGGTTTGAATGGACTGATTTTTGTGCAGAAGAAATTTTCAGAAAGTGATAATGTCGACTGAAATTAACGTCTTCAAAAATGTGAACCTTTTTGTTTCATCGGGACTGAGAAACAGTGCACATTGCTACGGTGTTTAAACTACTCATGGTAATTGTTGCATGTTTGCCGTGACGGAGAGACAATGATCCCTAGATAAACTGCCCAAATGTTTAGCAACGGACTCGAAAATTTGCATTCTTTGGGAAGATTCACATATTCAGTTCATTTTTCTGTCCGATTCCTTTATAAATTTCTCCGTTTCCATTAATGACTGGAATACAACTGGTGCATCGAAAACGTAAAACATCGAAGAACCATAGAGGATGTAACCAAAAATGCTTTGAACTTGCACAAATTCGAAAATAACTTTTCCTGAATATCAGTCTTGCTTTTAGCTTGTAAAGTATAAAATCAAGATTGCTTAATACCGATAATTTGTCTTTTGGAATTGAAAATACCCATAATAATAGCACAGACTGTGTCAACTTCCTTCCCACCTACTTCATCCTATTCCATTTAAGTGAATTCAGCATTCCTTCCAAAAATGGTATTGATTTAACGAATGTTTTTCCACTTCGACTTCTGTCCTTCTCTGTGCAGTGAAAAATCCGCGGAATTCGTCATCTTTAATCGGCTTGTCATTGCGTATAAATGCCTACGTTTGCTTCTACCTGAGATGTACTTATCCGGAAGTTCCAGAAATTGATCCGTCTGGTGGTGTTTTTTGGTCGGAATCTTCTACATGGGGCGGAGTTCTGGGACCTATGCCACAAAACGGAAGTTCGGTAGGACATTATCCAGTCAAGAAGAACTCAACTGATAATCAGTCGTGTTTGTTCTCAAACTGGTTTGTGGCTTGACCACTGATTTATTTTCCTTTTTACATCCGTATTCGCATTGCGATAATTTGCCGGGTTCCCAATGGTGGGCAGACTGTGGCTGAGCCGATTCGAAGCGTCAGTCGATTTTCAGTTTAAGCGACTGGATTTTCTTGGGAATAACTCCTTGATATTCTCCAAAACTACAGTGTGAAATAAGAGCAAAAATATAAAGGCAAAAACGTGACTTGATCACTACAATCAATGACGGAGTACAATAATGTTATTTGCAATATGTGTTATATCTACGTGAAAATATGCAGCAGAATCTAGTTGGAAATCAAATAAGAAAAAAGCGGCACATAATAGAGAAAAATGAAGGTGCGAGTTTGTTTGATGCTCAATCGTTTTACTTGCAAATAATGAAAATTATCCAAGTGTTTTTAGTGATACACAACAAGGAACCTGTTCCCGCTTATCCAACTAGCTCTTTAAGTCATCTTTCAGTGAGGTGACAAACGAAAAAATTGGCACATTTCTCAAAATATCAAACTCTGACTTTGTTTAGTTCAATATAACCCTCTGGTAAGCTCAAGCTTGTTTAATTTTACGCGCCTCTCGATATGTGCATCATATTCATTCGTTGAATGAGCTAATGTTAAAGGGTTCAATTGATGACGACGTGGATTAATTTTCACACTTTGTCATTGATTGTCCACAGTATGGCTGATTTTCTGGACTATCCTGAAGGGAAACCCAGTAATTTCTAATGGAAATAATGCTTACTTATTTAAAGCGTTAACAATTAGCCATTCAACTGATGTTGCTACTACGTACCACTAGGATACAACTGGGTTTTGCTAGAAGTTATTTAATCGCAATAATTTTACTTCTGATCTTGATAGATATTCTTTACGTAGTCCGCGCTTTCTAGATTGAACCCAAAATACCATCCTATCATGGAGGAGATTCCATTGCCACCGAACAGTAAATGGCTAACCTTGGGGTATTCAACATTTCCGTACTCTCTTCTATTATTCCAGTTAACGATTCCACAGGGAGTTTGGCTTATACTAAGCACGTCAATCACAATCAGTTTGAAAACCATTCGAATCGAAGGAACATTGGAAATCAGATCTGGTACAATCAGACATCTCTAACCCTATGACTAATCGTTTTCAGTCAACTATCAGTCTACGTGGGTATTGGTGCAGGATCGTCATGATGATCACATTTCGATGCCAACTTGAAAAATTACTGGGGGGTAAATGCGGGAGATCCCGATGCATTTTCGGGTATTGGAGGACCCGAAATTGGACCCAAAGCAATTGGTAACTTTAAGCGAACCGTTAATGCCAATTCAGCTTTTACTTTCGAATGGTTGTCATATTTTTTGAGACATTGAGATATTTCCTAATTCGGTCAAAACGTGTCAGGTTCTTTACACTTGTTTGATGAAAATTTATGCGAGTCGTGATCACATTTTTTCTGCTAACATCGAACTTTTGCAGTCTAAGTTAGCATAAGCTGTTACGCTTGCATGAAATACGAGAATACGTCATTCAGAAACAGCAATAATGTGCTAAACGTTTGAAAAATCACCGAACAATTTGAGAACACACAACGTTGCTGAACAAGGCTGTTACGTTATTCGTACCATACCCATACATAACATTAAATAGGTCTGCAGATGGTTCAAGGGAATTGTCCGTTTGCTTCAATCATTCACAACTCTAAGACTGCGTTGTGTGTATGTGTATTGGTCCAATTTGATCACCGATACTCGGTTGTAGACCAGTTGTTTGTTAATGGCAGTGGCCAGGGATGTTTAAGAGTCTGGACAACTTGTTTCTGAGCGCATAGAGGGATACACCAAACGGATAGAACGGCTTCGGCCTGTGTTCATGATGCGAACTTGACAGTCTCGATTTCGCTCCTACTTTGTGATGGTGCGAAAAGCACTATGCGCTAGAAACAATTTGTCAAGACTCTTAACTCTCCGCCTGGCCATTGTCATTATCCAACAACTGGTGCCTATCAACTGATCGTGTGGACAAATTGGAAATTACACATACAGCACAGCGCATTTCTTAGAGTTGTGAATGATGGGAATGCAAGGACATTTCCCTTGAACCATCTGCAGAATATTTCATGTTTGTATTGGATGAATACGAATAACTGAAAACGAGCTTGTTCGCCACGTTGTGTTGTTCTCAATAATGTGATAATAAAATCTAGGTGTAGCGTTAAGGCCGATATAGATTGTGATGAGTAGACTGCCGCTGTTGACAAGAGTTCTGTTAGGCCCATGTACAGTTTCATCAGGCGCAAATAAAACTGGAAAAATTACGAAATCAAGGAACTTGAAAAGTCGAAATTCATATTTTTTATCGGCAGTATTATACACAGTAAAAGTTGTTGGTACATACTAAGAGTAAACCAAAAAACTTGTTCCACTTTGTCGCACTCGTACAAACCGTCACTGTGGAAAGCAAACTGTAAATGGTTGAGTGATCAAAAAATAATAAAAGGGCAGCAGTTCAAATAAAAGCCTATACATAAACCTTATATACACGGGGATATTGAATGTATTACCCTATGGCTTGGGAACGGGTTTGATGGGCTGACACTCAGTATATATATATGTTGTTGGTATGCATGTATGCGTCCCACCCCGTTGCGTGAGTGTGCGTCAAATGGAACGGACAGGGTGAGGCGTTCCTGTGAAGCGATTGAAAGAGTTAAAAAATCTAGTTTCGAACTACCAAAAGGGGATTAGAGTCAACTTTGTTTTAGAATAGCCACCGTCAATGGGATTATCGTGGTTGGGAGAAGCAAGACTTGAAATTGTGAAGCAACGATTAGTTACTAGTAATTTGTGGCACCCCTCGATGACAACTTTGCTTTGAGAAGCGATTGTCTAACCATTCCAAATAGCGCACGAATTCTTGTAGGATTAAACAATGGATATATAACGAATGAACAAGACACTCCTCCGACCACAAACATACATCCATGATTACTTGATGGACATGTCCAAAAGAAAAGACTGACCCAAATGGTTGGAATCGTTTTGCCCGGGCTACGTGGAAAAATGGGCTAGAAACCATCGAAATTTGCTCGTGTAAGTTCAGTAATATGGGAATTAGTTGCTTTACATGCAACTTGACTTTTTGAGACGGTCGGACCGGCTGATCTAAGCTACATGAAGCATTGAGTTTAACCTGAACTCGGTGTTTATAGAAGTTCATCATTCTGAAGCAGTGTTCATCCGGGCAAAACAATATTTCTGCCTGGCTAGTTTTTATTCTCGATTTCACCTACACTCGACACAACATGGGATTCCTTAGAGCTCGGAGGAAGAACTATTACACCCAGTACGACGAAGAACATCGTGATCCACTTGTAATCAAGATTTATCTTCATAAACTTCTTTCATTAGAGTATTACCCGGACTGTCGCAAAATTCTCTACGGATTCTAAGCCACCCGCGAAACCCAACCGCAAAAAACTGAATAGGATGCTGCTAATTCTGACGGTATCCGGCATTTAGAGCTAAAAACCCGTTGACGGCTATAAATTGGAGTAGGTGGATTTCATCTATTCTAAGGCTTCCGTATATTTTATATTTTTCGAAAAGTTTTTGGTTTCTTTAGGTAAAAACTGAATTTGCACATCGAGTTGGACTTGATTAGCTATTTATGTTTGGTTTCTTCTGGAGTAATTCTTTTATGATTAAAATCCTGCTTAATAATAATGAAAGAGCTCTCCTGTCGTTGGTACAATCAACCGTATTCCGGATCCATAAAATCGTCACTTTTCGAAATACAATCTACATAGAATTTCGTTCTTTCAGCCGCTACCTGCAGTCTGTAACGTAAATTAAATAGCCGCTTGTTTTTGTAATTTTATTGTTTTACACTGGATCAAACTGACATGTTAATATTTTTTTATTTCTGTTCCATTCATTCAGTCAATTATGGCTTCATGTTCATGCATGCAAAAGCAAGACAACTTGGCTCGATTGGCATGCAACTGCGAGGCGGTTCAATCAACTGGTGCTCAGTTCACCTGTACAGAACTGGGTGACCGGAGATCGAATTGTTGTGGCCACGACGAGTAAAGATTATATGCAGTCAGAAGTATTCAACATAATCAGTATTTCTTCAGATATGCAAACCATCACATTGGACGGTCAACTACAGTACAGACATGTGGGTGAGTTGTATAATCCTCGATCTATCAAAGTTAAATTGCAGCAGTTTTAAGCCCATTTCGGTTTGAGACCAGCTCTCCGCATTGATACTCGATCCGGTAGAAAATGTTGCTACCGGTAAATATCCAAACTATTGTCGACTGGCGTTAAAACGTTTTGACAACCAAGTATTCAAAAATCCGCTATGTTTGCTCGTGCAAAGCAAACCAGTTGTTTTTGTCTTCACAGAGTCTTCACATCTTAGCAACTTTAAGGGAATTACATCAAAGGAAACCGCATGAATTTTAGTGGGATGGTTTCCATTTCAAGCCCTTAAGAAAACACGTACAAGTTTTGCTGACTTGTACTTCACTAAATAGAAAATAATAAATGTCTTTTTTTGCATCTGCTGAACTCTGTGACCATCGACGTGCATGCAAACACGGACACACAGATATTCACACAATCTCATCCACACTGGTTAGTTGTACAAAATTCTGAAAGACAGCGAAATTAAGAAGTACTGCCTGATTTTCCTGTTGGCCCCGGTAGACTTTGAACGACCAAATTAAAAATGAGTTAACCAAAGAATAGAAAATTGAGATGTGTAAAAGAATCCGCATTCCTGGTATAATTGGTATCCATTACGAAGCGTTGAATAAAATGCTAACGGTTAAGCAAACAGTTCAAACGAAATCATTAGGTAGCCATCAGGACAGATACATAATTCTCCAGAGTAAAATAATAACCAATATTCCTTGGATGAAGACTTAACTTGGTGTTCGACTAAGGCATCATGCAGTATCGTTTCTGAGTTCCTCGTTAAAATGACGGATTTACTGTAAACTGTTGCCCCAACCGTGCTAGCAATCATCTTCATGCATTTCAAATGTTTCTCGAGTGAAACTGGAACTCGGTTAGGGGAACGATTGCAGGCTAAACATCGAAGCAGCTTTTTCTTTCGGAATGACTCACGAAAGATTGCTCCTTATCGTAACGCTAAATGGAAACGATAACCAATGGTTTCCCGTAATGTGATCGACTCCAAAAATGAGTCTCTCTCCTAAGGAGTGCCAGCAAAAATGCAGCAGCTTTACATATTTCAGTGGAAGTCACTGATTTCCCGTGGTAAATTACTAGTTTATCCCTGAGTAATTTTCAAAAAACAGTCTCCTTGGTAGTACTCTAATGCATATGTCTCGTTGCTAATAAACTGTTGACGGTAGCTGACCAGCCACGGTCTATGGTGAAACAGTCAAATTTTATCAAAATGCCTGTTATGCTCTGTCATTTTCGTCGATAATTTCCGGGACTGTTGCTATATGAATGGTTCCCGCAAATTCCGCGGGACCCTCAGTGACGGAACTTGTGATGACACATAAAAGCATACTGTTGTGCTGGATCCCAGACAGCAAGTAAAAATGTGTGAATGATGATGTTCAATACGCAACGAGAGGAAAACCACTGAATTCTGAACATATGCAAAAATCATGCTACCTGGGACTCAAAATCGTGCTTAAAATTGAAAATCAAAGATCACAATTGTTGCGCCTGATTCCTAAATACAACATAGTACTGATAGCGGAAAAGCATCGGTCGCTACATTCCATTGCTACAGGCCGGTGCGGATTCATGCCAGCTAGTCATCAGCTTATCTTCCAGTTCAGTCAGTGACCATTAATTCGCAAATAAGAAAAGGCTAAGTGCGGATTGCCAAAAGTTCAAGGGCACTTGGCTTCCATGCAATGTCGCACAAAGTGGAGACGCGACTATAACCTAAATCGAACTGACTACCCAATCTCTGACGTCAGTTGAACAACACAACAGCTTGGGACGGTACCGACTGCAAGCCGAGGGCACATACAGGGAGTCGCAAGGCAAGTCGTGGACAGCTGACACGGGAATGATTTTGTGACACCCTCAAGGGGAGTGGGGGGCGCATAGATAATGAGGACGAATGGGATAGACAATAGGCAGTCATGGGGGAGCAATCGCAATGAAAACTATGATATTGTGTAGACTTCAAAATCCCACTTGATTACGACAATTAGACGAAAAATCGTTGTGGACGAGGCAGAGACCATTCGATCGTCCTCGCTTGATTAGGTGGGCTGGGTGTGAACTAGGGTTGTGATGACCAACTGAAGACGTTGGAATTAGCAACAGACAGTCGAAACTTCAAAAACAAGGTGACTGGGCCTGGGATTCCTGAAGACCACTGACTGTATTGTACGTACCTAGGGATGGCTGCGTCTATACTTTAGTTGCTTCAGGGAACTCTAACAGACAGAAAACCTTGTAGTTATATATTATATATATATATGTGTTTCTAGGCCAAGCAACCGCTATATGTATTTATACAAACATATATACATATATATATGGTTGCATGTGTACGTATATCTAATTATGTTTCTACCTGAATTAAGTAAAGTAGACTAGGCTCTGTTGTGATACCAGTTGTATTTCTGTTTTATTTCTATTGGTATTTTCTTCGTTCTTCACGGGACCAGCTTTTATATTTCACCTAAATTATTTTAGATAAAAGAAGTCCTATGGAACAATAAATTTCCAAACCGGAGCAGAGGTGCAGTCCTGTCATCAAACATCGTAATTCAGGGCGATAGCACTAGCGAATCCCAGGGCTTCGGAGGTCGTGTGCTGGTTTCAAAGAATCTGGTCCAAAATGCATCCATTCTCGGTCGACTGAAGCTTTGTGGTACGTCTGCATTTAAAATCAGTTACACGTAACGAACGGTCACAAGAAGCGAACCGACTAGAGCTTATTCATCGATGCAACATCCAAGGAGAGCTGGTTGCTGTTACTCTTCATTGCATGGATTACGTCTGTGATCGCCAATTTGGACATCTTCGAACAGTAACAGATAGTGAAAAACCGTAGCATTATCCAATATCATCAAAGAATAGCTGTTAAAGATACTGCAAGAGTTACCAACTGCGCTCATCCATGACTAACAAGGTTACAAGTTCACCGGAAGTTAATTTAATATATTCGCTCTAACCGGTTATCTTCTTACAAATATTTGAACAGTGAGAGTGAATTCCTAGGTCTTAGCGTACTTTGAAAAGGTGATTGAATTAATGCTGTCTAAACGGTGCATGTCCATTCCATGCCGTGTGTATTTCTCCTCCTCATTTTTGGTTAAGTTTTGAATTGCAGTCAGTCATTCTATTTTGAAATTTATTCTCACAAACAAAATTTGTACCTGCGAAATTGGGGCGGTAATCCATTTCTACATGTAGCAGTGACCAGCAAAAGGCACTCAGACAAATCGTATGTGAGTATGCATATTAGTCGGTGTGTCACATAATGACTAGAACGTACTCGATAATTAAATGAGCTAGATGGTTGAAGACAGTAGAATAAACCAGTCTAGTGCTAATCAAGAGCCAGTCAGGATCAATATCACCCGAGGTTTAAGGCAATGAAACCAGGTGGGTTGCCGGGCTGCAAAGCCCACTCCAGGAAATCAGTATACGAAAATCATCAAAATCGATTTGAACTGGACGCCTCAAATATATTAGACGCCAGCTGCATTGGAAGAATAAAAGCGGTCATCGAAATACATCGAACACAAAACCGCTTTCAAAGGTTAGGACAGACTACAAGAAATAGCCAAGCTCAGTTAGGCGAACCTCAATATGCCGAACAATCTACAAATTACTCGAAAGCACCAGCTAATACAAGCGAAAGTCCGTGCTACTGAAGGGGTTAACATTCAGAATCACCAACGCCAAACACACGTTTTCATTGCCCCTATTGAATCGGCACTACGGAAGTAACGCACTACGAAGAGACGCGCCAAGACATATGGGCTAAAAATCTTCACACTCGCGCATCTAGGCGAAGTATCACTTGATAACTGAATCAAAGCTTGTAAAAGACTCCAGTAACAGTTCGAGAAATGTCGATGTCCCCCGCAGACAAAGGTAAGTGATATCAGGTGCCGACAACGGGCGAATACTAGCAAAGATGGAAAGTATACTAGATGATTAACGAATTTACCAGCCAGTGAGGGGAAATCCAGTCAAAGAAATTAGAGCCAAAACCAACAAAATACTGAACTATTTGAAAAAAAGCAAGAAATTCAGCGATGAAGCAGTACAACCAAAATCTGTTAGAGGAACCCGTCCCCAGATATATGACTTCCTAAAGTCCATAAGCCGCGGGTGCCGCTCAGTACCATGATTGTTCGCATCAAAATAGCACCAAACTATCAGCTTAGCAAGTACCTTTTCGTCTCCTGCGTCCAATGCCTTACAGACAGGACAAGCGACACATTCCCAGAGCAAATTAAAGACCTCACGTTAGAAGCGAACAAAGCTATGGTCTCATTCGAAGTACGTCATGCTTCACACAAACATTCCAAGGCAAGTGTCAGCAGGAGACAACGTTCCGCAGATACGGAAGAAGGGACTCCAACTTTAGTCAGATAGAACAGCGATGTTCACGAACGACAGTGAATTTGATAGAACTGGGCATGGAAACATACCTACAGTCAAATGGGACGGTATTTAAACCAATCAGAGGAACGCCCATGGGATCACCACTATTCAGGCTTGTTAGCTTACAAAGACATTCGAAAAAACCGCCCACGCTTGTGGATCGGATATGTTGATGATGCACTTTTTGTATTAGAAAAAAACAGAAATGGACAAGTTTCATCAAAACCTAAACACACATGTGCCCAGGCATAAACATATACAAGGAGAGGAAAAAGACTCGGCCTCACGTTTCTCGCGTACTAATTATGAAGGCACCAAAACGGAGCATAGAGACAACCGTCTACAGAAAAGCGACGACGACGGACAGCATACTCAAGTTCAAAAAGCACCGTCCAACCTGCCACTTAAGAGCTGTGGTGCATACCCTGTTCCATCGAGCGAACACACTGCAGTAACAGCACCTACGGAACAAGAGCAATCTAGGTTGTTCAGTTTCATTTGCGGTCCATGGATATCCAAGTCTTTCATCGACGCTTTGTATTCGCAGAAGGAGCAGGGCAAACATAGAGGGACAGGTCGATCGTGTATTCCATACCATACGGGAGTATCCGAAGCGGTCGAACGATCTACGTCACCGAACTAGATATCGAAATCGCCCACAAACCGACTGGCCACCCTGAGTATCTAGTTCTATTCAACGAAAAAATCGCCGGCTCGACAAGCACGCACCAATGAGGGGTAGTTTTGCCATTCGTGCCCCTCGGATGTGGCAGACAACAGTGAGACAGGCAAACAAATTATGCCACACGCTTGCACGAACATAGCTTAGCCCTAGAACGCGCTGACCACACCGCACAAATGAAAACCAAATGTGCACAGAATAGGCATTGAGGTACATCACAACGAAAGGTAGTCAGCTAGGCAAACAGAAAGGGGGAGCGTACTAAATTCTTGAAGCTTCTACTCGAACAAGTCGCCCAATCGGCATATCGAGATTGAAAAACATTGCATCATTCTGAACAAACCCCCGATTGCAGAATAAGAGACAAACAGACCGGCACAGGCACCAAATGAATGGAACTAAGCATCCCGTTCAGTCATCTCAATCACGTTTGACGAGTCCTAGTTTGGATCGAAACGTCGCAATAAACGTTATAACTCAGTGTACACCTTCTAATCTCAACATGCCTGCGCATTCGCCGCGTGCCGGTGTCCGTATCCGCTGAATTCGAATTGTCATTGCAGAAGTTTTAAGTAGAATGGAGAAGATCCAAAAGTGGGAAGAAAGTAGATGGAAAGATCAAAAGTGGGAGAGTGATCCGCATACTAACAGTCTTCGGTGAAAGAGTAGCCGGTAGAAATGTGACATCGGGTGACAGTGGCTTAATGAAGAGAAGAAGCTGCATGATTAGTGTTGAGCGGGATGGTGTTACGAGAAAAGTAACTTAGGCAAGTGGCTCCGAAAGTCATTTAACAGCATAATAACTGTTGGATGGCGACAAGAAACAGACTCCCCGAAGATGAGCTGCTTGTGGGAGCCTGGAGATTAACGATTGGTGATGTATGAGTCGAGTGGTCTTTGTTGAATTCCTGTGAATACGAGAAAGGGAAATAGATAAAGTTTTATCATGCGAGTATCTGAAGTATTTAATTGGCGAGTAAGATGTGAATTTTCTAGAACAGAGGGGGAAAAGTGGATGCAGAAGGGTTTGGAGATATGTGGAAACCAATTTTGCGTGTAAACAAGAAGCGCTTTGTGCTAGGGAAAGAGATCACCAAAAAGAAGTGAACAAGTCGACAAAAGAGGTAGAATTTACTGAACGCTATTCATTTGAATAAAAGGTTAACTGTAGCACGAATAAAATGTCGCAATAGAATCGGAAAAGGGAAGCATTACCTACAATAAGATTGTGGGCATGCGAGACCAAGAGTTCGGCGCCATAGTCAAATGGCACATTCATGTATCTCGATCATGTTTGGTGTTCGTGTTGATATTGCTAGTAGTGCGACAAGAAACGGAACAAACGTGGTTGGCAGCATCGGTGAAGTAACTGGTTGGATCAGAAGATGAGCTCTGGTCAACAGTAAATGGAAGAGAGAGGATGTGTTCAAGTACTCGACCTTGCGAGGTGTTAATAGTCACTGGGAGAGGACCAGTCAACTAGGATACAGGTGGTTGGCTTAGTGAAGATAATTATTTTTTCTAATGCTTGAGCCGAGAAGAGTCCGAACTCGGGCAGTTCATCCAGAATAATTTCGTTGGAAACTCTGTCAAAGGATTTGGATTTATTTTTCTTCGTAGCTTTGAATACAGCTGACCATGAGTTGTAGTCAGCAGACATCAGCTGACCATTAGAAGGATGAGGTCGGAGTCCGTATGGGCAACCGTTTGGTAGTACTTCACGTTCGAAAAAAATTGCACATTCCGTATGCCAAGAGAGTTTCAGATATCTTCGAAATAACAACTATGGCAGAACTTAGACAATATTTATTTCAGTCAGAACGATCTCAGTGTTTGTGTTAAGATAACCCAGCATGCTTTCAACAAGTTAGAAGGCTTGAACGTTGAAAAAAAAGACAATAAGGATGAGAAAGAGGGAACAGATTGGGAAGAGGAACAGGATGGGTAGTGGGCCTTGGGACTGCCTTGGTTCCCATTCGTTCAAAGAACCCATCGCAAATCTCGTTATCCTGGTGCGAAAAGGAGGTACTGACCGAGACACAGACGGGAGGGAAGAGACTGAAGGTGTAGGATAAGCGAATGAGATGGACAATGATGCGAAGCTCAGATTTCTCATGTGGTTCGTGAGCAAAGAGGAACTAAAGGTGAGAATGTATTTGGAAGGTCAAAAGGTATGGGAGAATTTTTGGCACATATCAAGGGGGCAGATGAATTCAAGCAATCGGCTTCTCAGGCAACAGGATGTTCTTTGTTTTTCTATTGGGGAAGCTGAAGAATAAATTAATCTACATCCTGAAGAAAAACGGGGGTTGGTTTGGGAACAAATACAGAAACCCCCATAGTCAGGTGGTTGATGTTCCGATTATTGGAGGCTAAAGATTCATGAGTGAACGGTAATGTCAAAGTTAAGTCGCGAGGTTGCTGGGTGATCTGGACAAACAAGTGAGATGGAAAAGTAGGCAATAAATTGGTTTGTTGAACCTATTGTGGGGGAGATGGGAAATGTCGAAGAAAATGGAAACGACAGAATTTATCACATTACTGAGGGTGTGGTCCAGGCAATTTCTCTTTCGGGGTTGTGCGCAGGGTGTTGACCAAACCAAAATTTTCGTTCCTTCCATCTAGTGAGTAACTAAACCATTTCCCGTTGTGAAGAATAAAATCTTAGGTTGCGATGTGGAAGTTCAGGCCAGCTGAAGTCAGTTGTTCAATGTTCGAAGTTGGGAAATAAAAGATAGATTAGCTACCAGTGCTAGATAAACAACGAAGAACTCAAAAGCAACGGGTAAATAAGATAGAGCTTCAGACGTATCAGCTGAAATTCACGATAGGAAAACCAAAATCGAGTTTTCTGGAGTCGGCTACCGATTAGTAGACAGCAGCGATGACCAATCCAGCGTTTCCGATGTCAGAGATTTTGTTTCTGTGTTTATTTTTTAAGAATCTATACTTTTGGTGGTTTTTTAAAATTGATTTGAGAGATTGAAAACTATTGTATGACTGCAAAATCATTCACAAAATCTCGGTGGTTGGTTGTTTCCCCTATGGACCAAGAACACCCCACAAAAACTAAACAATAGAGCTCACTTGACTTGTGAATTGCATCTGCGGGTCACCAGTAAACTCGCGGTGGTGTTCTGTGTTGGTCTTCCATCTTTTGTTATCGGGTTGGTCTAGTCGTTCGAATTTTGCGCTCTGTTCCTTGTAAGTGCTCAGTCAAAGGGGCATGCGGACCACTCCACTCCGTTGTACGACCGCGGGAATTGAAACCTCGAGCCCGTATCATTTTATTTGCAGCATCGATTTGTTAGTGTCTCGCTAGGCCACAGGATTTTCGTTATTGTCCATCTAGTTCTGCGCATCTCCTCTCATTGTATGGGGCGCACCGACGTCTTGTCCAATTTGTGTCTCTACGCCATAACGTCCGATCGTGTGTGTTATTGTGTTATTGTGTAAAGTCTAGTGTTGACGCCTTGTACTCCCGTGTCGTGTGTCGATCAGTCCAACTGGGAACCGGAACAGTTAGTAAGTTGGCATGATAACACTTGGATAGTAATACTAAATTTCTTACATACTTACATACTGATTAGCTATATCATGAAGAGTGAACAATGATGGAGAAAAGCTGCTGGTGCTTTGATGGAGTCATGCTACTCACGATGTACAAAGTACTTGTTAGGCAGAAAATGACATTTTGTTACCCGCACTCATGAGTGACCACCTTTTAAAATTAAAGCTGTTACGGTCATAGAGCAAAATCATCCGTATCTCCAAACGAAGGCGTATTAAACAGAGAGACAAGATTCTATTGATTGGTTCCACGGTAAACTGTGCGCAACGCTAGCAGTATTTCAATCATTTTCATTCAACATATACCAAACCAGCTCCCCCGGGGACCAGTAGCAAATTTAAAAAATTCTAATGTTTTCATTTGTTGTCTTTCCTATTCCATTACCGGCAGGTGTTCTATTTCGTAATATGGGCCAAAGTGCCTATCTCAACCGCACGGATGCTCGGCTCCCGGTAGCCTTCTTGAATGCTGGAGGGCTCTATTCCAGTAGCTACCTTATTTCCAACATGTTCGAAAACTCGTACTCGACTGCAATCGGGGCCTACGGAACCGGTGGTTTGCTGATCCAAGACACGGTGATCTATAAAACAAAAGGTTCAGGTGAGGATTTTGCACTTTTCATGACAGATTCAGGTACGGTTTATTTGGAATTAGGTGCTGACTGATGTTGGTTAAATCGCGAAATTTTTCACCATATTTTCTTGAATCCAATCACCGTGGGACATCAAGTTTAAAATATCGAAGATACAATAACGAATATACGTTTTGTTCGATGCTCGATTACCTAACCAAGTGAGGTTTATTCCTCTCTGCCTAATTCAGTACAAAGTAATGTGATTAGCAATCATTCGGACTTTAACATCTTTGAAAGTGAGGGAACTAAAGAAAAATGCATATGCATCGTAACATAAGGACAATGCACTTGTGTGTGATTAGCTAGTAAGGTGCTAAGTTCTCACGTGGCATTTGCTAAGCACATCATCAGTTCTACTGAAGGCGACTGCAGTAGGTCCATGACTTGGATTACTTTTAAGCAAGGAGAGCGTTGCTTTTGTGGTTTTATAATTCGTTGTAATTTACGGGGCATTTCGCCAAGAAATTTACGAAAATGACAGGTAACCTCAAAGGGAATGTATATGAATGCGTTAGGAATGGGTTTGATAAACCTGTCATTAGATGAAAGTCAATGCGATTACTCGAAATCAATCCAGGATTCAGTCTGTAGAGCATCTTAATAAAGTGACTGTTTGCCTGGAGCATTTGAGTGCGCTGCAAAGTCAACAGGCTCAAAATGAACTGCGTGGCATTGTTCTGAATACGAAATCGATCTGGTGTAAGTCCGGATGATAAACTAAACTTTTTCAAATTTTCTTTGACTCACTTAACGCACCGGTGCTAATGCATTGCCAAACTTGTGATTCCGTAAAGAAATTCAAAGACATGTTGGGTAGTTCACTAAATTTATCGCTTGATGTCATGTAGACAGAAAAACAAAGCAGTTCGTATCATGTTCCTTAACAGTTACTAACCAAGCCTAATTCACCGAACTCGCGTCGTAGCCCGAAGCCTCTAAAAGAGTACGTGGATTCCTACTTCTTCGTGGCATGCTGCTTGGCAATCTTAGCACTCTCGAGCATTCGTGTTTTTCATATTTGCCTCCGATTTACCGTGCGCGCTGAGGTGTCATTTTCGTTTGTTGTGATTTATTTATTTAAAAAGCCTGCTGTGTATCTTCGCTGCCAATCGAAGCCAAAAAGGGGATGTTACATAACCGTTTCATTTATTCTTATACGCCTCTGGGTATGCACAAATCCGAGGAAATGTGTAAACTAATTCCGTTTTATGTGAAGAATCTAGGCATCGCAACATAAAGATGAATTGTTTCAGACTGAAATTTAATCATTAAATAACGAAACCTTGACTAGGAGTGACCGATGTATCACGGATATGTGATCAAATCTACTGATGATAAGATAACGCTGCAGTAAACCGAACTATCCCATGGTATTGTTAAATGGGCTTTCGCAATTTCACAAAATTACTAACGTTGGAACAAGCAGTCGATAGTCCGCTGTAAGATGCAAAATAAAAAGCAGGGAATTATGGTTTGATTTGGCGCCAGTATCAAAATTTGATAGATTATCGAAAATTGCTCGGTGAACACATTTGAGGGTGTCAGGAGAAGACTTCAAAGCGCGATAAGCTACGGAGGAAACCTCCGCCTCGTATGCACACAGAATCAAGTCCGGAAAATCAGTGCGAAGTAAAAAACTAAAACATGCAGCCATAGAACGGAATATTTAATTTCAGAATCAGGCAATACGGCCGTTTTGGCTCTCAAGTGACACGTCCTGTATGACAGCAGATTTCAGTGGTCCCTGGATGCTTTTCTAAGTGAAATCGTAATCGAACAGCATGTGGTGATTGGCACTTGATCGCCAGACCAGTTTGGGTGCCTCTTCCCAAAGTCAATCTAACGATTTCCCAAGTTAATCCCAGTGGTTTCGTACTTCTTTCTCTTATCTTTCTTGACTAGATCTTGAAATGGTACGAAAAACGCGTCATGAGCACTGACAATACGGTGCATGTGTAAAACAATGTTTTGCATCAGTTCCACGCCGATAGAAGGGAGAGCAATTAGCCCAAACCTACAATGGGTTGATGTACTGAGCTAATCTGTGTCTGAGTCAAGCTCAATTATTTCATATTTTATTGGTGTTCGCTCAGTGATGGGCAGTGATCGGCAAGGAACAGTCAGTGAATACTGGCAGGTGTAATCGATTTGTGCCAATGCATTAGGAGGCAAGATAGCAGACTGACGAAACGAATGAACCAGGGGTGAGTGCACAATGCAATCGGCGTAAGGCGATGAGTCGGGAGTTCGAGCTAGTACGTGGTCATCGCAAATACGTGAGGAATCCTGTGAATCTCTGCGACTGGCTTTCTCCAGGCAGATGAAATTCGCGTCAGCTTAACCAGAACGTTCTTGCGAGAATTGCTGGGAACGAACGACTGCGGGGTAGCAACACGTGCATCTGACGATTGGCTATCACAAATAGAAATGACGAGTGTTTTAAAAAAAGAAAGCCATTGATCAAAATTTGCACTTCCGATGGGAACTTTCGAAACTCCTGAACCGTGTTAGGCCTTTTGGTGAAGACCTACCTTATATGAGATCTGGAGCTTGGAGACGAATCTTGATTACAGAATAAAAAGTGTGGTATTCAGAAATGTTATATGGATCATGAATCCTGTTTAAATTACTGCGAAACTAACACTGTCAAAACTAATCACAGTTCAGGTCAGATGTAGTTAAAAGTGAAAATTCAGAAGCTAAATAGTCCTGTATGCACATTTGCAGGTGAAATGGGATTGCACAAATCAGATATTTGGTAATGTCACAAACGCAGTTTCAGTTCTGAATTGATGGCTTCATGGTTAGTGAGAAAACTGGCTCAGCAGATTACACTGGAGTATTTGTATTTTTATTTGTGCGGATGAGTGTCTCTAGCTAGTGTGCTAACGATATAGTAATACATTCATTAACATCGGGGATACAGGTGTCTGCTTAGTTCCAATGAATCTTAAGGGTGGAGTGCATACCTGCATTGTGAAGGTTGAATAGTATGCAATGAGTGAGATCTCGAGGTATATCACTAGCCTTCGAAAGAAGTTTAATGAAACTTCTAATCACCTTTGGAAAATTACCAGGGAGACCAACTATCATTATAGTTGGACAAAGGTAGGACAAAGCGATTTATGGGGTATTTTTGTTGTTAGATCGTTTAAGCCTCAAAAGTAGGAGATAAGCCGTCTAGTCTTCACAACCACCTTGATCACATATTCAAACCAATGGAGATCCTGGTTGCTAATAGCACCTATAAATTTACTCTGTGATTTGTATTGTGCTCACTAATGAAATTATGGAAAACCCTGAACTAATGCTGTGCTTACGATGTTTTTTCTTTCAGCGAAGAAACTGTCATTCAGTTTGGAGTCCACCGGCTGACTGTCGCTGGTCCGTTGTTCCTTATGATTTCGTTAACGGACGAGTGCGCTTTACTAGGTGGCATTCGTATTCGGTGAAGACTTTGCAATTAGGCGCAATAGCGAGTGCACGGCTGAGGATAGCCAATAATGTTGGAAATGTCATATACAGCTTTCGTGGCAACCCAGTTTTGATGCTACTTGATGAATCATTTGAAAGTCGTTTCAAGCCTTTTATGACAGAAAACCTCTTTCGAGGATAGATGCTTTTCCCACCACTCTTTGTATGAACTGAAAAAGGGGCTCCCAATTTTATTCCAGCGACGATCTCCAGCCTTGATGAAGCCAAAGAAATCCATTTTATAACAATTATTTTTTTTAACGCAGCGCACTTTTTTCTCTGCTGAAGGTCATAGTAACCATGAATTCCTGGGTGTCTTTAGGAAAACGTGATAGTTTCCCAAGGGATTGATTGGCTTCTCAATGGTACTCCTTGCCAACCGAAGTCAATGAGTTTTCGCGCATTTGCTAGTGCAAATAGAAAGACCAAATTGCTCCGAGTAGTTCGACATACAAAATATATAGTGCAAAGTATAGATTTTTTATAGTTGAGAGTAAAACGCACGCGTAACAAAATGAAATCGTGAAATTCCGGGCTGCAAGAAAAAAACTTGTGTTGCAAACCCTTAAGATGAAGGGTCACAATATTTTCCCTAGTTTAACAGTCAAACTTCTTAGTTGGAGACCTTTTCATAATAGGCTGAGGCCACCAAGTGAAATAAGTTAGTTCGTAAAGCAGGCATTCAGTTTTCCAACGAAAGTGATAAGTTTTGGTGTCCCGTTGATGATTTTCCAATTTACTACCACAGTTTTTAGTCAATCTTGAAATCGTATAGAAATGCAATGAATATGGGGACGCATATATGCGTACTCGATAATATCATTGGGTACAGTCACGAACAACTTGTAATCGGTCATAATTTGTGACATTTGGTGTAAGCAATGTGTTATGAGATATCGGTGAGCAAAACGAATTGGTCTAACTCGCCGTTAGTTGACTGAACCAATCACGTAGTTAATAAATCTCTAATATGGGATTGCGTTGATATTACATGAACCCAAGAGACGTTTGTCGTGTTTCTTTATTTATAAGTGCAAATAATGTCTCTATAGAGGTGTTGCTAATAAGATTCCGCATCTGAATGACTAAAATATGCGAATTTGAATAATCTAACAGAGCACATTTTGGGAGTCGAGACAAACGAATGAAGATATGCTCCGATTCCACATCTAACTGGGTGCATGGTTTATCCCTATGGCTTTATGAATGAAAAGCACATCACTTAGTTGTCCCGTCACCGTTCGCAGAAGCAACTGCGAACCCTTGTCAGATTCATTTCGGTCAGAAAACTCAGAGTTAAACGGAAATGGGGCCCTCATGTGAGTTGGACTTACGAGCAAATTCTAATCCAGCACTTCATTAGGCGACATTCATAAAGTCGACGTAAAGGCTGACCATGGATATGAAAGTTGGTTCTAGTAATCCGTTAGGGATTGTGGATGACTGATTGGACTTCTCAGTACTTTCGAAATGCCAAGTGAGATCAGAAAATTTTCATCTTCACTATTCAATCCGAACAGATAACGGATTGAACCGAATAACTACATTCCGACAGACTAATGTTATATAAACAAATTTTTCTGTATTCCGTTTGAAATTATTAACGCACAAGCTGATGCCGTCAAAGGGATAGATCACAACACACGAACATGGACAGTAAAACACTGTCAATGGTTGACTGACCTATAATCCTAAGTTAGCGTTTGACCTACAATCCTACTTTTAATAAAACCATATTTGGGTAGCAATTTACAAGCCAGTCTTTTAATGGGCACCTACATGGGGCTTTGGTTTTGTCCTGTTCCCACCTATTCAGGTAGCCTTACCTTAATTTTTGCGACAAAAACAGACCCATCAACTGGAAGTTCCATCAGCCGCTAATACACACGCCCTGTCACGATACTGACTTGCATTGTTAAGCTAATTGTATTGATATTTTGTCCTTTTTGATCTTTCGTTTCTTCTTGCTTAGGTATCGCCCTTGATGGTTTTGGTCACCAGATCAACCATAGTGTAATCATCCAAGCCGGATGGTCTGGTGATACCAGTTTGGTCGCAGAACTTCCACGTGCAGACGTTGTATTCCAGGCAGGTGTAAATATCCAAGATGCCCCGGATGCAATTGTACTTGATACTGCTGTGGCTGGTGCCCAGCGGATAGGTTTTGTGGCCAAGGGACTCAACTGTTCGGATACCCTTAACTTGTATTGGTGAGTAAGGGGTTACAAATTTTGATCACTTACAATGCCTGAATGATGGGAAAAATGTTATACAAATTATACACTAAGTTAAAATGGTGTTCCATCCGAGATCATCTAAAGGTGACGGAAAAGCCATCACATAAACTAAACCGCTGCTGAGTAGTTGTGCATAAAAGTTATTTCTAATGTTCTATACGAGAATCTCATTTTTACCTTGATGTTTTAAAACAAAAGAAATTCTTCTTTTTCATCTCAATTTTGCCCACATCCCACCTCGACCGGTGATTGATTATCAATCATAAAAGGAGCAATGTGGTTGTGCATTCCAGTATGATCGGTCTTGCTATCACCGATGCTCAGTTGCCCTGTATCATGGTTTCCAACATCAAAGTTTACTCGACCTCTGAATTCTCCGTTTATTGGCGAGTGGCAGGTTCGATTGTGGGCAAAAACATGCAACTTGTGGATAACCGTGGTGGTAGGTCAATCGAATGGCTAGTGTCTGCGTTGCTCGTAATTACTAACTTTGCTTATTGTATTTTCGCGGATTTCATAAAAGCTGACATCATTCCAAGCACTGATAAAGTTCTGGAAAACTGAATTTTCTAATCACTCACGTTTAGAAAGTACCTGGGTGAACGAAATTGCACTTCGAAAATTACCACATCGTGTCCACTGTATAGTTGCGAATATTCACTGCTAGGTCCATTCAAGTCCCATGTGGTAATCTGCCACCAGAATAAAAATAACCAGAAAAAATTATAAAAAACGTGAATTTCCACGTGCTTCCGAACGCTTTCGACATCAATTCGAAATAGGATAAATAAATGCAAAGGAACTAAAATCGTAAAAGTGTTAGTCTGTGGAGATTGTCCTTTGCGGGTCCTTATAGTTACAAGCTAGTGTATTTGTCAAATACTTACGTAAACTATCAAATGTAAGCTGTGTGAAACAGAGACCAATTTTACAAAGTTCATGCAGTCGTACGCAACAGTAGTACTTGCCTTTATTCCTAAATTTACTAGTGAAACATGTTCCACTTGGAAGCTTATGAATTTAGTGTGAAAAGGGATCTATTAAAGGTCAGTTAGTGTGCCTAATTGGAAAAAAATCATCGATTGTTCGAAGAGCCAGGCGCATGCTTGCTACTGTTGTACTGGACTAGTAATTATGTACGATGTTTAGCACTTTTCTGATGAATTTCTTTCGAAGAATCTGAAAAAGTCACCAACGGCGAGAGCATAATGCAGTAAAATATGTAAACCTTGATTCTGAATTTCGTGCAATTATGTGGCATGAAGATGAAATAATGACAGGCGCATCTAGGATTTTGTTCTTTTGTGTGGTCACTTTTTGGTAACAATATTCAAGGTCACCAAGTCCAAACAGAAGATTCCGAGGAGATGTGCGTTCGGGTGTAAAATGTCATTGAAAATTTTTAGTACTTTATAAAAGAAGCATCGGCAAAACGTAATCCCTACAAAGAGGCAGACGACTGAGAGTAGGCAGGTTGTTCAAATTTCCATTCCGAGTTAGAGACAGGAACTTTACTCCTCAATTTTTAGAAAGACAACCAAAAGGTAGTGTGACAGCAGAAATCATATGTGATGGGACAATAAATAGTATTGTTTCATACTGTAAGCCTAAGGAAGGAGGATGGCACCGGGTTCTAGTCAAAACTGCAACATCAAAAAGCGAACACCGACATCTCTTCTTCACAATGGTTCGCTTTGGGATCAATTTTCATTTGGGATTCTTTACCGCACCACCGCCTTCTGTGTCAAATATTACAAAAATATTGCATTGCAAAGTAAAACGTATCTAATAATTACAACTGTCAGTGCCAAGTTAACAAAAATAAGCACCTTGCAGTTGTCGATACACGTCCGGAGAAACTTACGTTCTGTCGATAGACAACCATGTTTTGTTGTCCTAGTTCGACGATGAAGACCGCGGTCATTGTAGGCACCCGAATAAAACTGGTCTGAACAGGATTCTTAACTGAGGAGTTCGTTCGAAATTTGAAAGCCATAAAAGGAAAACAAGACAAACTGAATTCTCCTCAGATATTGGAAATTTTTCAATCAGGAGAATATTTACTGTCATTAAGTCTAACGGAAAGTAAATAACCACAAATGGCTTCGGAAGAACACTGATCTTACATAATTTTCAAAATTCTTAATAAGTTTTCCCAGAGTGGCAGATCCACATTGTAAAAATTTCTCAAAGAGGCCATCCAGACGAGAAATCACAACGTAAATTGTTATTTTGTAAACTTGGAGGTACAAGTGCCGCTTTATTGTGTTTGTTCTCCAGTACTAATCCTCCAGCCTAACGTAAGCTCTACAGGAAATGGCAGTTAGGCGGAAATTGTCACACAAAATGCACCCTTGCTCCTATGCATCTTCATTCGCGACCTTCTACCGTACGATTATCAAAGGCATTTGTTGAACACCAAACTAATGGTTGATTCGACTTTTGTCGTAACCAGTTTGCGGTTGCCTTTTGCCGCAGCTTGAAGAGGCCTGACTCGAGGCAGTCTCTTGGCCAAAATTTGCTAATTGCAGTTTTTTGTATCACTGAACCAAAAGAAAAATCGCAAAACATTTCATTTCCTTTCTATCTTACTGCTTCTTTCAAGCTTGAATTAGGTATGACAGCTTGCAGAGGATTACAGATTTTGGCGTTTTCGACAATGAGGGTAAATTACTGCGTCGATTACACTGAAAGTAGTTCATGCAAAAATTATTGAGGATATTTTATACTAGAATAACGAAAACGGCCAATTTATTTATACACGTTTAGGAATTGATGGTCATTATTAGTTAATCGAACCTATTTCTATTCATAACCAGGCCTATACCCTTATGTGGGAACTCCGGACAGTCGAACGCGCGAAATGCACCAAAAGACGGTACAGCTGCGTGACTCTCTACTGGTTGGACATAGTGGTTTGCAATCTTGCTCAGATGCACCCCAAGCAAGCTCTGTTCTGGGTTCCGAAAAGCTTCAGGGTATTTATTCACCCAATGGCGGTCATGTTGGAATGGTGAGCCCCCAGTTCCTTAGTACCCTGGGAAACATTTTGTCCACGAACTTCGTGGACTGGACGTCGGAATTTTCACTCGGTGGTGGTGCTTTCGTTACCAGTGAGTTCATCATGTCATTTTATCTTACTCTAAACTAGTCCATAAAAATACTTGGTCGATTAAGGATGACGATTGTCAACAAGAAATCAGATAACTGATTTTTAATAGGCAATCCCCCGATATGAAGTTGATACTTTCTATTTCATTTTTTCAGTAATATCACAACAAAGTGTTTAGTTACATTTGCACAGGCTCGATTTAGTTTCGTCTGATCAACCATCAACCGTGCATCGATGTGTTCAAAATGTATTCCTAATAAGCCTACCAATATTATCAGGGATTCTAAATAATGTGTATGGTGACAGCTTTCCCCATCGCCAGTTGTGTTTCCATTAGCCAGGCAAGAACTCGCATGATCCATGCATGTATGACACATTCAGTTATCAGATTTGCACGTAAATATGCCATCGGGCAGTGGACCGCCAATTAATATCGTATCAGATTCAAATCCGCTCAGCGATAGTCAAATTTTCTGGTAACATCCTTCTATTGGCCGCAACACACACTAGGCAGATACCATACTATGAAGTACCAATAAGGAAGCAAGTGAATGATAAACCAATGGGGAAATTGTCTTTAAATATGACATCATTACGGTATGGATATATCGTTTGAACTTCACCTGAATAATATGACCACGTCAGTCAGGAACAAATCGATTTTATGAATATCCCTTGATTAGCTGCGCGAAAGGAGGCGAATCCGTGAGCGATTTTTTTAGTTGTAATTACGCCCCTACTGGTCTCGTAATCATATTTTCGAGCTTAGTTTACAGAATGGTGAGTTAAGATTTCAGTTTCATTTTGTGATAAAATTCATTCTGACGTGACAAGTGATCTTCGACATGCAATCACAGATACCACCGTGGCTAAGTATGGGACCAATTGTTCTGATAACCCGGACGTCTTCTGGAGAACAGACACTGTTAATGAAGATGGAATCCAACCCACATACTTTGAGGGCATCACACCGATCGATTTGAACTCAGATTACATTATGTATTACGATCGACCTAAATTGAGGTGAGTTTTGATGCCGTTTAGTGCCACTGAAACATCGTTTTTATGCAATACGTTCTGCGTTTACTTTACTTGAATTAAGCAAGTTAATCATTTCAGTAGTATGTTTCGCATATGGATGGATGAATAACGAATCACCATGTGATATTTAAATGCTATAGAAATACCCATTTAAATTCATTGAACATGCGGATGATGAAAGAGTTTTTAATGTTTTTCCTTCCGAGTTTTAAGATTGATTTGTCAGGAAAATTACTGGTAAGTAAGTCCAAAAAACCCAGTAACAAAAAGTGGGCTTCAGATGTTTTGAACAAGCGAATAAATTGCACGTAAGAAATACCGTATACTCTGAAATATGAACCTTGAGAAAACGAGTGAACAGGTCAGTTTGATTGACATTTGTAAAATACATTGTTTAAGAACGTGTGCTCCTGTTTGAATATTGAGTGTGCTGATGTCAAACGATGTACCTCTTCTCATTGAATTCAAATTGGCCTCACAGTAATGTGAATCTCGGAAAATGTGGCGACATGGAATGTGACGGGTACAAGAAGGTCTTAGTCATGGACAAAGATGGAACACTGTTTGGCCAACCAACTACGATTCTATCACAATCAGAATGGCAATGGAATGGTAACCTCGCATACGGAGTTGGAACAAGCAAAATTCCGAAACGAATGATCACCAATTCGGACGGAACAGCAAAGGATGTGGATACTCTGTGGCCTGGGAAAGGTAGTTGTTTCCGTAATGTTTTTTGTCCTGATTTAACACATCTTTCATTTTTACTTCCTTTATTAATGAACCAATGCACATCAGTGCTCAGGAAGGGGGCACGGCCAGCAGAGTGCTACGAAGTGGGGAGGTTGGGCGGCAGTGGGCGTATTCGAACCCGAGACTTTCACGTCCAAACGCCACGGCCTTATCCGTTTGGCCACCGCCGGTCGAAGAATGTTTCAAATGCGAAGGTACGTGCAAATGCCAAAAGTCCAAGGCCACTTGATTCGACCAGATGAATCATGCATAAGCGAAGCGCGATTGTAACCGGAAGAACAGAACTGACGGCCAATCATCTCCGATGTCAGTTGAACAAAACACGGGCTTGGGACCGGACCGACTGCATGCCGAGGGCACATACAGGGAGTCAGCCAAGCACAGTCCGTGGACAAGCTGACCGGGAATCCGATTTTGTGACACCCTCACAGGGGAGTGGGGGCAGCACTAGATATGAGGACCAATGGATAGACAATAAGGCCGTCATGGGGGAGAATCGCATGAAAAACTCTATATTGTGTAGACCTTCAAAATCCACTTGATTATGACAAATAAACGAATGACCGTTGTGTGTGTAAGGAAGGGGCAGTGACCATTTGATCGGTCCCACTTGATCAGACGGGCTGGGACTGAATTAGAGCACCGAAGAGAGACTGAAGGCCAACGCGACAAACCGGATTTTAGCACAATGTTGACCTTCGTTTTGGTATGCTGTCCACCCGCTGAGAAAATTTAACTGCTCAAAATTCACAACAAACGAAGCCCTTCTTCTCCTTGACGTGATTAAGCATGATTAATCAATGTTAGGATCATTAGAGCCAACTTGTACACTAATCCGATTTATTTTGCTGCCCGTAACAGCCACACAATGAACTTGATGGTTAATGCAAACTGAAAAACCGGAAGGTTTATAGGGTGGTTGGTCATCGCAAAGACAGAACATGTTTCATGGACAATGTTTTCGGATTACAAAATATTGTTTGGGTGATAAATGACTGACATTTATGTGAATTTCATTTACATCTATTTGTGCGGCACAGTTGAAATCCGACTTATCACTGATGCGACGACAATACTCAAGTTTCGCCAGATATGCTGGAATAGTTCGGTACAGGAACCACGTACTGTCCTTTCAATTTACCTCAAATTGCACTGAATTGAATTAGCTGAGCCGGCGTTGGTACAAACGCACCATTGATTCGGTGTTGTGCGACTGAGTAACTGATAACCTACCGCTGCTATTCCCACTGTTGATTCCCGGTGGTGGCCAAACGTCTAAGGTCGTGGCGTTTGGACGTGCAGGTCGCGGATTCGAATCCTCCCACAGCTGGTTAACTTCCCCACTTGGCAGCCCTCTGCTGGCCGCGGCTCCCCTCCTGGAAATTGATGTACATCGTTGTTTCATCAATAAGGGATGTAAAAAGGTAGAAGATAAAAAAGATTCCCTCAGGTCACTAATGACAATTTTATCTCTGCACATATTTTCCTAAATGTTATGGATTATTCCTGTACTAGGTAACTGGAACCCAGCGTTTTATGCAGACTTTCGCGGTTCTCGGCCATTTTTCCCCACCTGGGAGTTGTACTTCGCAAGTAGATGCACCGTGTCACAACTAATATTAATATAATTTCGGAGCAAACCAAAACTGGTTTTTCTACCGAGAAAATTGTGCTTGCACTGTAACCAATGAAATATATAACAAGAGATGTGGGAGAATCGTTTGGAATAACCACAATAATCGCGTTCTTGTGTTAACATAAGTAGACATTACTAATCAGCCCTGATGTTCGATCATGTTTGATTCATGTGTGTTACGAGGTTGAATCAGGATTGAGAATTTGTCCATCACAAGCAAATGAATCGTTTTTATCCGGTTTTTAGTTCCAAACAATCAGTAAATATTCTTTGCTTATTTTCTTGTACACCAGGTGTGATACGCGACAGTTCTTGTGAATATGTGAGCACCATGCAAGTTTACAAATGTGACACATCACTTGATCACCGAGTCCTGCTTGTCGAATCAGTCGATGCCGATAGGATTATTCGGAGAATTGGGCCCATCGCGTTTGCCACTGACGGCCTCGCGGTAAGTGTGTCCTATTGTATGTGACCCGCATGATATTTAAATCGAGTCGGACCCAGTAAAATGTGTATTCCAAATTGGATCAGGCAACCGACGACCGTTAAGCTGTGCCCAGTAAGATTTCGATCCTGAGAGGCTGACAAAATAGTTGGTCAAAATAAATTTTATTTTGAACAGTAAGCTCCTAGCCATGTCACAAGCGATCATCATGACTTCGAGTGAAGATTTAGACAGTTTGGAGCTTTATTAAACTCCTTAAACAGTAGCAAATATAATCTGATTGTTTTTTGCCCTTCAAAGAATGCAGTATTTTTGCTGGGTTAATTGGAACTCAAGCGGTGTTCGTGCACCGCAGACGACGGATGAGCTTGCTTATTGGTGTTACTCAGATATTTGGGTATTGTATTGCATTGTATGATTTGGACTTTTGCATACACAGGTATCCGCATTTCAGTCAAAACTGATGCATTCTCTACCTCGTCAGAATATACGGTTGGAAAAAACGCAGATAAGAATAAACATTTGAGATTTGAGAAAGATTGCGTAGAAAATCAGTCATGATCTGTTCTCGGTTGGTGAGAATTCAGGCTTAGTACGGAAGAGCTGAATTCCCATACATATTTATGCGAAAAGGTATAGAACGGAAGATAGTGAGTGGTTTGTTTTTAACGAAAGATAGGACATCTGAGTAAGCAGACTAAGAAAAGTAAACAAACAAATGACAGCTTTTGACAAATTAAGATTTAAGCCAAAGCGGGGGCGAAAATCATAAATGAAAGACGAGTTTTCATGAAACATTTCCCCATGTGATATCATCGCTCAACTCACCATTAAGAAACCATGGAAGCACGATACAGTTGTTTCGTCCTTGTTAGGAAAGACAGGTTTTTGGCAAAGCGCAGGACATAGTCAGTTCCAGATATCGACCGACAGAGAGAAACGTCATCAGCGTATCTGCATAACTGACCAGGAGAACTAGCATTTAGGTCGCGGATATATGTTGAAAACAAATAGAGAAAGGACAGCTCCTCGAAGGACTCAACAATTATTTACCAACGGGGTAGATTTTTGTCATCTCAGCCTTGAGCACTGAAATTTGTTGTTAAAGTAGTCTGATGGCCATGCCAAGTTTGCGAAGAAATAAAGACTGTGGAACAGAGTTTAATGCAGAAGAAAAATCTAAGAAAGCGCATCGATGAACCAGGGAAGCCACAACATCCAAAGTTGACCTGCTTGCGCAAACTGAAGGGGTCATTGGGCACACTAACAAAAGCTGGACGACTCAGGGCAGCGCGTTCTGTTAATTTAAGACCATATGACGTAAGAACGGCGGACTGGAATACGCTTGGCTAGAATATTTGAATTACTAGACTTGGAGATGGGTACAATAATGACTGGTCTACAACGATCTGGAACGGAATGTTTGCATAAGGTATTAAGAAAGGAAGTAAATGCATCAGTGTGTGAATCCGTATCGTATTTTGGGGGAAGTAAAGGTGTACCAACAGGACATATGCTTATAATTATTTTGGTCGAGCTAGTGTCACATCAGCGGATTCATCGGGGAACCATGAAACTGAAGTCATTATGTGGATAAATAAACGCCCGGTTGATGCTTTCTGCATCTGCAGCATGACTTAATGATTTCGTCTTATTTCCACAAAAGCTGAATTCCTTGCCAGAGGCGTCTGCTGTTGCAGCTAGTCAGGTGTTGGCTTTCGTACGACGAGTTGGTGCGTTTTTACCTACTTCAATGTCACTGATAAAAGGAATCTAACATTCTGGAAATCCCGTAGTTGATAGAAGAGTTCTTTTCATTTCCTTAGGGTCTTCAGTTTGTGGGCAAAGAGGGGTCTATGTATAAGTCCGTTCTAATAGTGCTTCGGTGTCGAGAAAACTTAGGATGACACCGAATAGCTAGACAGTCAGTACTAGAAAATAGATAGGAATACGTTGGCTCACATTTACCTGATCAGGAGAAATTCATGTATGTGGTCACATTATTACCAGTTTTCTTAGGGTTAGATTGTCGGTCTTGTCGGTATACATCAAAACCATGGATGGATATTTGGGTATCCACAACATGTGAGTTCAGCCATGACTCTTGAATGCAAATCACACAAGTATGAACATGTATCCAAGACCGAAGGGTGAGAGACCGAGACGGTGGTTTTGTGAACAGTGAGCGTTTTAGTACTCAGTAAGGAGGGAACAGACATTTGGCTGGTGGAATGCAATTAAGAGCAGCTTACCAATCGGCGCGAATTCGTTTTTTCGGTTTAGTGGAAAATTCGAAATGTACGTACCTAGTTAAGTCCAACTGAGTAGAACTTTCGTGTGTGTTTGATTGGGAGTAAATCTGACCGCACATAACAACGAACAATGCGTATGATGAAAAATCAATCCATTAAATTGATGAGGCGACGGCAGCAGGAGTGGAACTGTAACACACCCAGTCAACATTCGTGCGTCCGAAGTCCATATGTTACTTTTTTATCGTATATACAGGATGTATCACTGGGATTTATCAAACTATGCCATCTATGAAGACGAAACCTATAAAGGAAAACTGAAGACGGGTTGCCGAGTTCGCAGACCCCAGTTCCTAGGGTAACATTTGTTTGGGGCTTATTTTGTTTACCCTCGCGGGCGAACCCTCGCCACATAAGTTTTTCTCCGGTGGCACTAATCATTGGCCAGAAGGTAGGCAGAGTTAATTTGTATGTAAGATGGTAGTATTAGTAGTATTAGACTTCCTGGTCTGGGTCCCGCAGATCCTCCCAGAGAAGACTTGATGTTATCAACAGAGGTTATGGTCAGTGAAACTATCACGTTCAGAATCTTTCCACTCTCACTCAGTTTCATTTGTCAATATTGGAAACCGATCCACGTAGCTCTTTTTGCTTTCGGGTGATTGGTGGCGTGTGGTGACAAACAAAATTTATGCTCACCGTCTCGGGGTTATTGCTTGTAACAAGATGCTTTTAAAATGTCAAGGAAAACTTGTTGTGCTCACCATTCCTGGATAAACAACTTTCATAAAATAGATCAAATTGTAGAAAAATTGAAACTTAATTTGGAGGTTGCTATGCTTTGCACCTCGAAAATAATAGGCAATTTCAGGCTTCCTAAACCCCTTGGACACGTTGAGGAAATCCAAGTTGAAATTTCCACACCAGTCAGTCCGATTACGACTTACAAATTGCCATGTGCAGCAAAACGGATTTTGTTTAGCGAATTATCGAGGAAGAATTTTACAACGTATTCTCGCTATCTATTCCCGAATTTCCCACAAATTTCGAAAAACCGCATGAAGACAAACTACCTGGATCTGATCAACGGACCTGCCAACCGAGGCAATTGCTCGAGTTCCAAGTGCGTGACTCGACTCAATGCATTCTTTGCAATTGTAGCACGAAACAAGAAATTCTTGCTCTACTTCACTAAAACTCCACCACAGAATATGCGTTTCAGTATCCTCCAACCAGACTCCACCTACGCAGTGCGATTGGGCATTGATTACTCAGTTAGCGGTCGACTGGATGTCTATGCAGACGGGAAGTACGTGCTGCCATTGAACGGTGCTTATAATGACAAGGTGAGCAACTAACTAACACCACTGAGGTGAAAACCGATTCACATTTATAACGCAGTTTAAAATGAAGTAATCAACAGGTGTCTGTTGGTCACCGGATCGGGTGACAGCGTAATTGATGCGCTTACCATTTCAGCCCAAATCTCGAGATAGACAGGTTGGCTTTTTTGTCTGCAACTAATGCTGTTTAATTCGGCCATTACGTCCTACCTTCTTTTGTTAATTGGAACTTGTTGTAAGTCAAGTGATGTGTAAGCACTGCATATTCAAAATCGAGATCAATACCGTGTACATTGAACCTACAAACGAGAGTACACTGGATAGTATGCTGATGGGTAGTATGTATTGATTAGTAAATTGACTGACGGAATTATTAGGCCCCTGTGCGCTGGACTAATATCCAACCGAAGGGCAAAGTTTCTAGTGGCGACTGGATCGGCTTGGCCCCCGGGGGATTAGTTGGTTTTATCGGAAATTTTTTTCCGTGGCAGTCAAAGAAAATGGAGAATGTATTGATATGCATTTGGTGATAATGCCAGACTATACTATTCTTGTTTAACTTCCGCAACCAGGAGATAATGGGGGATGCTTTCGGAGGTTTTCAGTATGTATGTCCTGATCTGTTGGAAAGCTATCTGACCTAGATCACGCAAATGCTTTATGCTCCTGCAGCTCGGAGGATTTTGATTATAAGTGTCTTCGTAGTTCTACCAGCACTGGACCGACCGGCCGCGTGAGCAACGCCAAGATTAGAAATCGAGCATTGGCTGCTGACTCATGAATTATTCTAACATAGCGTATCCAGCTTAGTCAAGTGTTGTATATGACAAACAGACGTTTACGGCATCCTGAGTTGTCTTCCGTTCCTTCCATGAAGGGTTAGACGCCATGTGAATGTCCGTAGATGAAATGGAAACTTCAAGTGAGGGAGTGTAGAGCGGACAAAGCGCCTCACGTCTCCGCGGTTGAAGTCAGAAATACCCGTCGACCGGATGGTTGGAGACACTGAAGGATTTAGTGACGAACCATGAGCTGCGCCAACGTATTGTCATTCCCCGGAGAATCGCAATGTTCGAAAAGTACGTCAGCACGGTTATATCGAGCTCCGATGGACAAACGTGCAGCACGCTCATTTTATGGCAATACGCATTTAAATCCCTTTCGTAGTGAGAATGAAAAACTGTTGATTCCGTTACGCGAAGGACGCAGAAATTTGAAACTGATTTACAGCGTCAGACGATATAATGGTAAACTTGACTGTAAGGTCCGAAACTGACAGAAAAGAACGATGCGGTGACGGTCACCTTAGTTTGTCTTATATAGCGGAATATTTAGTGACTGAAGGAGACTGGTGCCTATAATCATTATCAAACGTTTAAACGATTGAATCACTTTCAACGAAAGAACAGTTTCTGGCCTGTAAGCTTCCCGTGAGAAATTTTGGTTGAGGACAAATTCTGACGAATGGCGTTATGTGAGGACGATTACTAGGCAACACTTTATATCGCTGGTGCAAGTACACTGATATCGAGGCCACCTAACGAGAAGTAATATTGCTCTAGCCGGGTTGGTAATAAAACAATACAAGTACTCCATAGCATTTCGCTGGATAGTTAACGGAAGCACCGGAACACTATTTGTCTTTCGATTCCCTTCCCGGATTTTGACGCATTGAACAAGTCACGGGCTCAGTGGAGCGTTTCTTACTCCCAGAGGTGATTAAGTTGAGGCAAAACTGCCGTTTTTATACAAGTTGATCCTAGTTGATGTTGGACAACTACCAGCCAATAGTGTACATGGCAAATTGTAAAACGAATATCTAGACCATTCTCTGCTTCTTTCGTCATCCACTCATCTTTTCGGCCCATCTCTAGTTTTGTTCGGGGCCTCATGCACCTATATTTGGTATATCATCCCCTAAAATTTGTTCCCTTCGTGAAAACCAGTCATAGATTCTTCTTGTTTACTTTGATTAAACAACAGAATTTATGGATTATTGTAACTTTATTTGTTGCCATTAAATCCAGACAATTCTAATTTATATCATATTGTTATCTTTAAGTCAAGTGAACCTACAAACAACACCTTCACTGACATTGAAATTAATTTCGAGGTCCCAGTTTTGCTCTAATTCGAATTTTTAGAACCAACTTGTCCTGAGTTCACCAACATCCAGCGGCCAGTACATGCCAGATCCGGAAACACATCCCAGTGGAGCAAACTACCTTGACGAAACGGCTCAGATAGTGTACGTGGTGATCAAGGGCTCGTCCGTTGTGACAGTTAATTTCAAACCAGTCGTCAAAATGGCTTTCTCCATTCCGGCGATGACCCTGGAGAATTTTAATGAAACAGTTGTGATTGCAAGCATGTCCACATTTTTGAAGGTGGGTGATGGAAAATCCCTGTCTTCTACTTTGGTCACTTGGCAAATGGTATTTGACTTATACAATAATTCTACCCTTATTTGCTCGGAAACTGACTGTTGCTTTACACGTCTCTCGAATTGAGCTTAGTATGCATCCGGGAAATAGAACTAGTTTGGCATTAACATTTTACTTATTCATTAGGTGAGGTTGAGAGTACCGACCAGCAAATTTTAAGTAGCTCTGGTCATGGCGGGACGCATGCTTGCCAAATGTTTGCTAGCAAGCAACATTAGTTGTCAGGATGTGAAGGATTTTTATTTGGAAAGTGTTCTAATAGTAATATTTTTACATGAAGAACGTGACTCAGCGGTAAACATGACCCTCATCATTTCACTTATTCTGAGACACTTTATCGTTTCAGTAGTCAAGGCCTGTACCTTTTGGTAACTGGCTGCATTTCAAGTTAGGTGAATTTCAGACCACTGATGTGAGTTGACCAAAAGATGTATCCGGCCTCATTTTTGAGGTCGTCGTTGTTGGTTATCTTGGGTGATTAGTGGAGTAGATCGCAAATTTTGCCGGCAGGAAATCATCTTCGGCATTCTTGAAAACGTATGAAGCCATCAAACAAATGATTTTAACTCCACAGCTGGCAAAGCAGTCCAAAGGTTAGATGGGAGTCGATGATTTGAAAGAGTCCTTTTGAAGGACATACCGAAAATAAGGTGTCCGACCCTGAGAAGAAGCGCCCTGAGTATTTTCCCCTTTTTTAATTCATAGATTTATTAGACTGTATAGTTCGGATAAAAGATACAGTTGTATGCCACGAGAAGAAACAAAACCCTTGGCCAGTAAGCCCTAAGGTAAAAGATATATAAGTCTTCAGGTTCAAGTCTAGGAAGTACCTCACTTGGACCACTCGAAACAAAAGACTGCGTGGTTAATTAAACTGATCCGGGGGAAGTGGTCTGCTTGATACATTTTTGCGTTTTTCTGTTGAATTGATTTTCATACAATAATGAAGCACAAGGCGTCAACACTAGTCGTCACATAACAGCATAGTAGCATAAACACGACTGAGAGGTATACCGCAGCGGCGCAGATTGGACTCCTCTGCGGTGCGCTTCACATAAAAAGAGGGGATGCGTAGTCCCTAGATGCACAGTGATGCAAAGACTGCTGGCTAGAAGGACACTGACAAGACCATGTTGGAGACAATGATAATGGCTTAAGTCTTCGAGACTCATAGTCGCACAGCGGAATGGAAATAGAAGCCCTTTATACTAAGAATTCACACGAAAACAGAGGGCTAAATTCAAACGGCTAGCCCACTCGCTAGCGAGCGAGTAATAACAAGACGGAACACAATCACAAGTTCACTGGTAACTGGTCAATGCAAGCCACAAATCAATTGAGCATCATCGTTTGTATAGGTTTTGTGCGATGAACCAGGCCAATGGAAAAAGCAACCAATCAGAAAGCTACATTTTATACGGTTTATGCAGCCATATGAAAGTTTTTCGGTGAGGACTATATCAATGACAAAATATCTCGAAAAGCATAGGGACCCGTAGAAAAATAATCGTAAAACTGAAATCTGTGACATCAAATCTTTGGAATGGCCACCACCCATAACATACACAATGACAATGCTTACCTAGTTTTCGTCATCTGTAGCTATTTTGTTTGGTTTCCTGTCGTTCGGGACAGTCGAAACCACTACAGAGAATGACGGGGTCATTAGTTGAAAGAGATCGCACGTGCTTATCCGTTAGAACAAACCTCGGTAGGGACTCAGTTCGCTACAGGTCTCTGATACCAAGACTAGAATTTGCATCTTCCTTGACTGATGTCCCACGGAAGATAATGTAGCCTTTGGATATTAGTCAGGGTATCACTGGCAAATCAGTTTTCGTGACAGTAAAGTTAAATGCGGCAAACAAAGCCGGTGGGGGGGGGACTTTGTCTAAAATGTGACAGTTCTCCGATTTCACCGAAATTGACTAGCGGTTGTCAAGAATCGCAGGTAGAACTCTCAACTCGCTTCCATCGTTAGTCCGGCAAACCTCAGACAGCGAATTTTCAATGTGGCATTTAAAATGCCTTTGTGATATTTATTCCGCTGGAAAAAACATCAGTTAACTTGTCCTGGTCAATCACGGAAATTTGAATAATTGTATAAAAGAAGCAGATAGATATCAGGACCAAATGACGTAAGGAGTGCGTCGAAAAGTCGATGCGCCACGTATTGTTTGGCGCAATACATCTACCAATAACGCTGTTATTAACATTAAATCATTCACAATACAGAAGCGGATGGATCATTTTTAATCGTAACGACCTATCGGAACGTGATGGTTATGAAGGCGCAAAGTATATTTCGATTAGGTAATATCACTGAGTGAACCTGGACTAACAACTGACACATAAACATATAAGTTGAGCTAAACGATAGGACCAGGTGTTGCTCCATCAAACACAAATATTCCTAACTGCGTTACAAGTGACAAAGTCATAATCCTAAATTCAACCGATGTTTGCTGGCATCATCAAAGTACGACTGACTTCCAACGGGAATGTCAGAACCAGACAGCAGTTTTACCGGTTAATAACAATCAAACAATGTATCGTCGAGCTTGGCAGACAAAAGTCAACAAGCTTGAAAAGTATGGGACCAAACTGACCGCGGGAGACTAACGCAAACCAACCGGCGGTCTCAAACGAATGATGAACAGGCGTTGGAACAGTGCTCTGATACCATTTGTGCAATTTGGCTACGTGAGTATTTAGAATATGCCAAGTACTTCGAATATATGGTTGTCAGACAATGCCAGCTGTTGAAATATATATCGACAGAAAATTCGATGTTGTTTCTTAATGCCCATTTGTGCATCCGTACGTCATCCAAATTCCTCCGTATGATCGGCGCCGGGTGTTTCCAGACCACTGCATGAACACTAGCTTTAAATGCTCCTAATGAGAGATGCTTGCCAAACGTATTTTTTGAGGAAATCATACGCACAGCTTTCCTTTAGCACAGATATTTTCACCAAATTGCGAGGACGAAGGTGAATATCCAACTATGTCTGCGAAAATGAACCTTGATGTTAAATCACCCATGGAAGGCGTATAAAGCACGAACATTTGTGCTCATCAACATCGCTAACGGATGCCGCCTACTAGATACCCGGAATATTTAGCGCCATCCGAAAAAGTACTGGCTGAGTGACTGGTCGCCGGGTCTCAGTGATCTAAGAGAATTTCAAATATCTCTACCGCCTTGTAGGTTAGGCCTTTTGGTAGAAAGCTCAAGGTGGAATCCTCTTTATTCAAGCCTCCACCCCGATTTGGGCAATCAGGTAGTACCAAGCCCACAAAGAAACCATGGCTCCTTAATGAGACCGGATGATGTGGAAGTAGCGATTTCGTACATTTTCTCCTCTGGCATGGTTTTTTGGGGCCTAATCCGTCAGGTAGTGAGAGAAATACGTGTAGGCGTATCATACATGCTATGGATACAAAATGCTTCCCACCGATAAGGAATCTTTGACTCAAATCGTATCAGTGTTTTACGAAGAACGTAAGCAGGGAGATTGTCAAATCGGCGATAAAACCCGGTTGTTATTGCAAACGCACTGGCGCAACCTATGTGCTTTTCGGGCAATGAGTTAAGGAGTGAAAAGTGCCGTACGAAGACCGAACAGGGGATTGTGGTAAATTCGTTGCTCGAAAAAAGAACACGGCGAACCGATAGAATTAAAAGCCATTCAAAAGTAACTGAGTTTACCAATGACGAATTATTTGTGTTCTAAGACCATGACTGGCTGGACAATCTTTGGAATAAACCACCCGTGGTTAACAGAACCCAACAGGTTTCAGTGAAATGCAGAAAACATCGTTCAGTTATTAGTAAGAAACGAAATCCAGTAGGAATAAATTGTTTTACGTGGATTAAGTGTAGACTGACCGAAAAGAAATCATCAGATGTATCATAAATGTACGTCTGGAAACGCTACTAGGCCCGATATTTCAATTCTGACTACCTTGGTTACACTTGCACTAATGCCAATACAGCAGGGAGAAAACCTGATATGGGGACGAACGTGTAAAGTGCATTGTTTTGTCCAAAATATGTGGAAATCATGAGTTAAGTCGACTTATCCGTAATTCGGCTGCTCGGTTGTTGCTCGGCCTTCGTAGGTTACATGTGTAATGACCGTACGCGAACGGTATACCGTAGTGACTGACATTTGTTGTCAGGTTATATTTTGAATGTGCTGGCGATACTCCATTGGTACATCATGGGGTTTGCAAGATGAGGCAGAGACTTGACGGTATTCTGCTCCAAAGTAAATCAGCCGACTGCTTATTTTGGACTAAATCACGACTAAAGCCCAAGATATACTTTTACCAGGGCACAACGAAATTAACAGTCGACTGTCTCCCACCTCCGTACCTCTTGTTCAGATTCCCAGTTCTCGTATTCGCATAACGAAAGTAACGGCAAAGGCATCTTCTGGTGGTCGAAGACGCCGTGCTACAACGTCAGGCCTCGATGTTTCCCTCCAGATTTCGGAACCCCCTAGTGCACAATCTGCATCTACCGCCGTGACCGAATCCGCACCCCAAAACGCGACGCAAGAACAACCGAGCGTGATGGAAACTGTGGCGGCCAAACTGATCACCAGCGTCCAGACCAATACTCTCAGTGTTGGTGAGTTGTGATGAAATCCTGAAATAGTTTTCCGTCAATACAAACAAATCGCTTATAATTTCAGTGTCACCTTTAGTTCTAACACATGCAGACTAATTTTAAAGTTTAGAAAATCCTTGTTCTCCACAAACAATCGCATTCAAATGTGATGTGATATGAGCGCAGGTAGTTTGATCGTCAGTTAGCCCAGCATCCTCGAACGTCCACATTTTGAAATTCTCTTACCTAATCTGTGCATTATGTGATAAGATGACTTCTCTCAATAGTATCTTAGCGATTTTTAATGGTTATTTGGACAGTGGTGTTTCATAACGAATCAAAACGAAATAGCACTAGACAATCTAATGCCAGAAACATCAAGACATACATTTATTCGTTGGGTAGCTATTCCACTGTTCACTTTGGAATTATGTTGAAATTAATCGCAGTCATTGAAAAATGTCGTCTTGGTATGCCTTTGGATTGCTCTTGACCAGTAACATGCGCATCGTCCTACTCCCACTGGAAAGGAACCCCGGAAAGGTAGGAAAACCCCTTTTGATTTAAGCCAGTGATCAGCAGCCGATGTAGCAGGAAAAGGGAACGTATTGTGATATATGCAGTTGTTTTTGATGGCTACGCACAACAGACAGATCTAAGCGACCGAGCTGGATAAACACATATCGAAAGGTTAGTTGGCAGGTTCGTATGAACGACTAAAAATTCGGGTATCCGATTGTATATGATGTTGCCTGGTGAAGGGAAAAGTATATATATATATACATGAAGGGTAACATTTTTGTTATTATCAAGAATTCCCTGATGTTAGCTTGATGATTTCCTGTACTGCTACTTAGGAGCTGCTCAGCGGACCACAAAAATTTTGTTATGACCAAGGTAGATGAGACAGAAATACGGATGAAAACACTCAGGAAGGATCAGTACCAAACAGGAAACTCTCAGTGCCACTGAAACGGCCGTTTCCCGGCAAATTTGCTGGATTGGTGACAGAAATATTCGGAATCGAGTAAGAAAATGCAAATATGCGTCTTCTGACAGATTAGTACACCCTGGGGCCACTGTATTATGAATCACATTTCAGATCGACGCAAACGAGATATTAGCTAGGCAATCGAATGAGAATGTCGATATAATTCCAAAAAATTAAATTATTTCCAAATGCCGTGGGAAACTGCACAGACTTAATAAAAATACAAGAAGCAACAGAGTGGAAATTGCTCGACGAAAAGAGCGTCACTGGATGTCACGGTGAAAGCGGTCGATTGAGAATTTCCTAGACAAACATTGCTTTCGATAAGAAGGAAAAAATTGTCATTAGAGAATAGTGTCAGGAAAAGAAAATAATAATAATAATAGTAATAATAATAGTAATAAAAACGGACTCTCGCGGCTGCTTCTTGTACCGATTTTCTCCAACACAGCTCTGGGCACCCAGGTATCTGGTGTACAAGTAGTTCAACCACCACCACAACCAGGAAGTGCAACGTGGGACAAATTGACATCCGGCACAACGGTTTTGACCAGTGAGGCAAACGTGATTCAAGTTCCCTCCTCCGCCGACGTTACTGTCAATGCAACCATCATCGAGGGTGAACCATTTGTTATTGTACTCAGTACAAATGACTCTGATGTAAGTTCCCAGTGCTTTCTGATTTTTGACTGCAAGTCAGTGTAGATATGAATTGATTAATTTGAGTATTCTGTGTGTTCATTTCCATGTTACAATTTCAAATTCGTTTAGCCTTAGTGGACAAGTGTTAATGTTAAGCGAATACCAATGGACAACCTAATTGGTATGACCTCCAACGTGAGCTGCTTGTTCATTGGTCAATCGCCCAGCATCCTTCATCAGCATGGATAAGTCCTGGGTGAGTCCTACTACCAAACCTACACTTCCCACGAAATGGCTGGAAATGATGTGATAACGAACAATTAATTACTCGTTTGTCAAGGGGAAGAACGCGTTGGCTAAGCTTTATCAATCACATGCAATGCAGAACTTCGTGGCTAATGCAGCTCTAATTTAAGAAGTCATGTTTTAGAACGTTACTTCAACGAGCGTTGATCAAGTCTTTCAGCCGAAGGGGACCTTCATCAAAAACGTCACCTAAAACGGAACGTCTAACTCTAGACAGCTGGTTGGACTAAATACTGGGTTTCGGTTGGATAGAGCAAATTCATGACTTGATCTGACAGCGGCGGAACTCACATCTTGAGCGGAATACAGCATGACATGTTCAGTATGGAATAAATGAATTGCAAGAAAGCCGTGCAATTGCCAAACATGCTGCAGTGCGCGTGTACCGAGTGAGGATACGTGGATCAATGCAGGGATATAACGACTTTAATGTTTCCAGTGTCGATGAGACAGATTTTATTGATTAATGGTTTCAACGTGATATAAAACTCCAAAAGCTAAACACTTGGTGGAATAATGGTCACAGTAAGACTGAATCTACTGAAATATGAGAAGTTTGTTGAACAAGTTTGGTTGTTAATTGCAAGATCGCCCTCCACGTAAAATGTTCGCGGTAAAGTAGCCGCGATTTTCATGATAAGGAAACTCAACATTTCTATTCATTCGGAAATCCTGGTGAAATCTTTTATCAAAAAGTGAGACAGAACTACATTTCATCAATGTAAAGTTGACTGCAACTGGGCGGATAACTTCACTCAATGGGGGCCAACAGAGGACCGCAACTTCGAAGATCTATCGTGTCTAAACTTTGCGCTATCTCGCAATGAATATCGGGATCTCCATTTCCATCGATCAGACCAAACTGCTGCTAATTAATCTGAGGGATGCGAAGTAGATTCCGAAGAGCCGGAGATATTTTCAAAGCAGTCTGACGCTTTAACCTTTGAA
>LUCM01004688.1:225732-236448 GCA_008360955.1 Fasciolopsis buskii | reverse complement strand
CCTGACGCTGACCCGGAGGAGAAACCTTTGTCCCCAAGTGTAACTGGGCAGTTGGATGTGGCACCAGCGGCAGTAACCAAGTCCTGGAATAAAACGATGATGGCCTAGTTGGCGTTTAGGAAACCAGCTCCCAAAATAATGTCCCCTCGTGAATTGCTGATGGTTACCATTAACACAGGTGCACGAATGGAGCCCTCGATGGCCATTGGCGTACCGCCCGTGGGGGTATCGATACCGTTTCGAGGATGCTGGCGAGAAACTGTTAGGCATGTTATGAGGCGCACAAATAGAACGGACATTTTCTTTGTCAATCAGATACACATCATTAATCTAAATATGGGATAATAAATGAAGAGCTCATCATGCCAGTTTCGGCTCAGTCCAGTGAACGTTTACTGGTGGTTTGCAGTCTGTCGTTTTCACTCAGTAAGACAATGAAATTCAGTTTCATCTAAAGATCGGGTCTTTCTGCATTTCGTCCAGAGTTAGAAAGCGAATTCAATCGATGTCACTTTTACAGAGGTAATCAAACAAAAAGTTGACACAAAACGCTGGCTCGAGAACTGAAGTTCTGTCAATGCCTTGTCATTTTGGAGATAAAGCAATACAGCGCTACAAATCGGTAGCGTTTTCTGATATGTCGCCAAAAGATCAGCAATGTGCCATCAAATTGTGATTAGACCTTCGTTTGAATTGTATATATCGGTCTTCTGGACAAAAGATTCCAAATCTCATCATTGTTCTGGCTTAGTGAATTCAGCTCCAACAGTTACCTGATCACACGCATATCAGTCTCGTTTTCCTGAACATTAGAAGTTTGAGCTAGCGAAATCCGAAAAGTTCCGAGAAATATCCATGCAATTACGACGATTTCAACTCAAGCAAGAGTTCGATTTACGAGCCATTACCATGGGAACAGTAACCGCTATGATTTGCTCATTATTAATGCATCCGTTTGGCCAACTGGTTCCTTTCTCTCTCCGAGGTGTGAGAAGACATGTGTCCATTCGTGGGATGGTGACCGATACAACAAGTTGGGCAAAGAGGTGTACCAAAGGTCTCGGAGATTTATAGCGACCGTTTCTTCACCGAATAAGCTTATAGTTGATCATTTCACACTCGAGTTCCTCATTTCAGTGCCATTTTTTTAAATTCAACATCGAATTGATGCACTATATGACAACGACCCGCTTTAGAGTCGAAGCACATACATCATTGTGTCTGTCGGGAATTCAGACCAAATGCGCTTACAGAAAGGGAATTTTGATCAGCGGACAAACTACTGGTTTTGATTCAGTTTCATTCTAGCATCTTGTGAACATGTTCTGGCTTTGATTACTAACATACGGAACTCAGTAATAGTTGAAGAGAAACCCAATATCACAAATCCCATTTCGTGAGAAGCGGAGATAGTTCAGATGCAACAACTCCACCGAACGCGGATCTTTTTCATGTTAACTAAGGTCTCATCATTGCTCTGGGGATTTTACGAGATCCTAACTCCATTGTCCAACTCAATTGTCCACGGTCAGGTTTTTCATACTTTTCCATCAACTCATTCGCTGGTCACCTTCATCCATCTTTCAAACATGACCTACCTTAGATATCAGTGCATGACGAGAAAGCCGATCTGCGAGCGTGCCTTTCACATTTCCCGGTCAGATTGATCTACTCACATTTAAGGCCTGTTTCACCGGCCGTGCGCTGTAGCCCACCAGCCTAATTCCCACGTCTGAGTCACTCCCGGAACTGGTGCACCATGTGCTATAGACATCTCAAAGACGCCTGCAGTCTTTGTACCTATCCTGTCGGCAATGGTCACATTTTTGAGACTTATGGTTAGACCAATCTAGCTGTTGCTGTGTTAATTCAAATCTGGATCAATGTTGCGTCGACACCAGAGATGTCTCAGATTAATAAACACCAGTAAAGTGAAAGACAATGGATTCGATGCACAACCACGTGGAGAAATGTGGGTGGTTGAACAACAAAATTCATCCACTTTTCCGAACTCCTGCCACCCAAAAACAAAGTCTGGCGTTGGGCCATTCCAGCCCGCTAACACCGTGTTCCATTTTTTCCGGTCCAAGAAGCGAATCGAGCTTCCGGCCAAGTCAGATCAAACGAAGTGAATTTTGCACCAATTGAGACCACGTGTTTTTCTGTCATATTCTCAGTATGAAAAGAAAACAACGGATTCATGTTGTACAACGGAAGGTAGGTATAGAATTACAAGTTCGACCGTTCTATAGGTTGCGTTTTTGCGTAGTCCGATTTGTTTAGATAGCCTATTGGATATGAAAAGATGGGACAGCCAGTGATAGGATCGGATGCCCGAATGAAGGTATTTCTAATTGAAGCGTATGGTAGAAAAGTAATCATGTCTCGCTAATGGTTGCGCATGAGGTATGTAAAATCAACGATCAACAGTTTGCAACGCTTCACTTCCACACGTTTTGCCGTACTGGGAGATGGTAAATTGGGTGAATGAGTGTATGAACACACCACTAGAAGTAGATAATGACTGAAAGGTATCTGAAATTGAATCTGCACTCCTTTTTTAACACACCTAGAAAGATTGCACAGTCATTACAAGGTGGAAATTTTAAAAAAACTAAATGTTGATGTGTTGTGTTGGCACGGAGTGGGATTTCGGGGACGAAAGATAAAGACATAAATGTCTGATTTTCGTGGCAGTAATCAAATATGCCGTGGTCAAACAAAGCTACGGCCCAAAATTGTGCCGAATTACTCCAGCGCATTTTGGAAATCGTCTTTCCGCACTGAGTATGATAAGAGAGAAAAAACATTAAAATCCGAGTGTTTGGTACGCTTCCTAAGGTAAACTGGAATGCGACCACATTTCAGGATACTTACACGCAAGGCATGGGTATCTGATCACACTGAAAGTATGGTAATGCCAGACGTGAATGTCGAAAGAGTTAGAGAAATACAGCAAATCAGGAACTAAGTCATCTGAAAAGAACAGGATTGTACTGGGTTGCATATAGACTAATAACGGAACCGGTGTTAATACAGTACCTCGGAAGAATTGACTGGAGTGAATGGAAGGTAGCTATCTTTTATTGACTTAATAAAAGTGCATGTACTGAGCATTTTGTTCTGTCTATCTACCAACGAACACATTTAATGTTTCCTGACTACAGGAGCATCAAAACAGGGATCGTGAAGACCCATAAGCAGACGGGTGAGGATTAGGAACGTTTGTATTCTCAAAAACTACTTTTTTCGAAAATTTTGACGGCGACTAAATCCCAGGGGGAGGGGGATGTAACACCTTTTAGTGTGTCTAATTTTTTGGAGTGCCATCCTTCAGTACCTAGGAATTTTTCTGCCTTTTGGATATTGGTTAAATAATTCTTAAGAAATGAATGAGGCTGTAACCACGAACTGGTTGTGGGCTGCGGAGTTGAGTACATCTAGTTCAGGAGATAATCTTAAATTGAAAATAAATATTTTTCTTTAGAAATCCGAAACGGAAATACAAAACTGAGGAACTCTCAGTTTGGAAGGACCAATCATCTTGTTGAACGTTATATTTAGAAATTTTTGTACCCGTGGTTGCGCAGTCGCTCACAGATGAATCTCCTCATAAGTCTTTTGGAAGCTTTCGGGTTTGCTGAGGTATTTTAGTGTTCCGAGAGGTTGCCTGTGCATTAACTACTCAGTTTTGAAAGCTTTAACTTGACAGATTCTGCCGAGCTCTTGACCAGTGTGCGATCCGCACGTTCAGTAACATGTTGGGCTCGACGACCGAGAAGTTCACGATGAGGAGATGCAAACCGATCGCGACGAGAAGCAAATATCAAGGTGGAAGTTGCTATCACTTCTCAGATATTATAGAAAAGGAAATCCACTTACTCATTATGTGTCCAGAAGCCGATACCATGAGCGGAAGTCGAACAAGCGACCTTGGGCTAGCTGCTGCCAAGACACGGAGATTCACCGACTTGGAAAAGTGGATGTTCAGCCTTGTTAAATGGTTCACTAGAATCATGACTGAGAGGACTGTCAGTGTCTGGCGTGGATGTAAACTTAAGGCAAAATGTGATTGTAGAATGGTAGGATTCGAAATGAAATGGGAAAATATTTTGACTACCGATTAAGAACTGGTAAAGAGAGACAATCATCGTGGTTGGAAAATAACATTGAAAGGATGGAAGGGATTTAAGGGGTCAGGTGGGTTGAAATCCCCAGAAATGACATTCAAAAGTGGTCACCTAGATATCCAAAATGTGTTAAATGGAACCAATGGATTCGGAGTAACTACCTGTAGAATGATTAGATGTAGGTTACACAATAACAAGCACAATCAAGACATTTTTGTTTCTATTCTCCCATCGGCGGAACTAATGGGTTGCAAACATAGTGAAATCTCCAAGACCAAATCAGGGTTGTTGAATAACGCTGCCTTTCTCCTGAACCATTCATTCTCAGCCATGGACGAATATATTTTGTGGATGTCAGAAATATCTGGAGAACCACACGTCAACAAGGGAAAAGAAAAAAGAAAAAGATGATGGATAGCAATCGGACAATTTCCCCTTTTAAATACTGAATCCACGTTTTCTCTCACAATTTATTTGACTGTTGTCTGCCGTCGTTTTTTATGTCTCGCTATCTCTCATTCGTGTTTTGCTAGCATCTCGTCAGTTCGCAAAAGATTTTATTGCGCATGAATCTCGATAGTCCCACAAACGTGCCCTTAGTCGGTTATCCAAACTCCGACGGTTGAGTCATTATTGTGGTTTAGAGTTCCAGAAGATGTAAGCAGTTAAAACGTTTTGCATCAATGGCTACTGGGATATGCGGTTTTTCCGTTACCTCACATTTGCCATGAAACAGGACGGTCTGTACGATACCCAGTAAATTCATCCAATCCAGACGTCGCATTGTAAGCGTTGTCGTGAAGTCAGCCTTTTGATATTAAGATTTTCATCATTTGAGAACAACCTTCAGATCTCACGTGGTCTCACAACACAGAGGACTCACGCAATCGGAAACGAGTGTCGCTGGTGAGTAGCACTGAACGACTTTTGATTTATATAGACTTACTGATTCGTTCGCCACTTTTGAGATGAACTTTAGGCTTTATAAAATTCTTTTTCCATTTATTCCGAACCATGCTTCCGAGAGAATCCAAGCAGCCAAGCAAAGTTCGTCCTTTGGAGGATTTTAGTAGCTGACTGGCATCAGATTAGCAGAAAAATAATAACTCCCACCAAAAGGGGAGAGAAGAATCGTATACCCAAAGAATGTTCAAGTGATTATTTGATAATTCACACGATGAGGGGTATGACGACACCCAACCCACCGCGTCGTACCGATCGTCAAGGGGAACCGGCAGTCTTTCATTTTTTACTTCCTTTATAAATGTAATAACGATGTACGTCATTTTTCCGGACGGGGGCCGTGGCCAGCAGATTGTTGCCAAATGAGGAAGTTGACCGGCGGTAGAAGGATTCGAACCCGCAAATTTTTCATCCAAATGTCACGATCTTATCCGCTTGGAACCTCACTCGGTAGCATAGCGTTTTACAACATGTTATAAATGGGACACTTTTTGCCCTAATCATACATCCGTCTCAATTTTCCCACACGTGGGGATAGGATTACTTGCATAATCATCTGTCTGATCAACACGGAAAGCCTAGGTGAAAAAGGGCGAACTGTTGATGAGAATCACATTTTGTGTTGCACATAGGTGAAAGATTGTCATAAACGTGCACACGGATTCGGTTGTTCGCATAAAAGTGATTATCTCTGCGTCCTTCTTCCGTGAGCGACAGAACCACGAAAATTGTATGCCCAAGTTTGTCGAAGGCGGCTTTCAGATAGAGGAAGATAAAGATCGTAGATTTGTGGAAGGTTTGAAGGTTTTGCAACAGCTATCGTATAGAAAGGATGAGATCGATACTTGTCAGAGCGGGCCGTAAGCCAGATTGGGTCTGATGCGAACAAACTTTGTGAGTACTACATTAACGATGGAGCATATTGCCCGTAAGGAGGCTGAATGTGGCATTCAACGGGCTTAGTCCCCTCCGAGTTTTACATCGGGATGTGTTACTATTTTGTAAATCGGTACAATCACCAATTCACTTTATGCATTAAATAAGTGCTCCTTTCCCCACTTCGACTTGTTTGATGACCTTCATCTATCAAGAAGTTTTAGCATGTTCCTGGAGTCCGTAAATTGTAGACGTAAATGAAAAGTTCACTGTGGAACTGGGCGAACCGGACTGCTCCCTTATGTCCAGCTAACAGTTCCGGGAGTGGATAGATGAACTTTCGGATTCCTTGATCTTCTCGCATACACGCCATCTTCTTGTAGCCCGGCTTATATTTAGTCAGTGAAGATAGCGGACTTCTCAATTTACCAATATCTCAGGCATACAGTCAGTTGAAGTCTTAGGGATTTATGCATCCCACTGTTTGTTTATCTGGAATGTCTGTGTTTTGTTCATCTAGCCTAGCAAAGGAAGTTATAGATATTTGCAGTTTGTATTTCACATGAGTTAGATTACTGTTGGCTTCTACTGCAGGACATCTCTAATCTGCAGCTAATATCTGCCCTAATTTCGATCATCCGTCTGCGAAAGTAACCGCCTTCAAGCTTCCAACTGGAACTCAGTTCGATGAATATTCTCTAGTAGCAGGTGTTAGTGGAACTACAAACTAGGTGCAAACAAGTGCATTCATGAATTAACAAGTGATTTGACTGCGGGGAAGTTGACGAAGGCTATCGACAACCTTCCACGTTTTTCAGTAGTCAGTTGCTAAAGACTTTCGGACTTGCTTACAGCTTCCTAAAAGGAGTTTTTTTGTCAATCTTGTGTCTACTAACCACCAAGTCTTGTAATACAACGCCAGACAATCCAAACTACGGTGTCTGGTGGTTGGTGGTCACAATTGATCCGGTAATTGATTTTAAGAGGATGTTAGCAGCATCGACGATTTCCATTAAATGATTACCGAGAATGCCTGGATTATCCAAGCAACAAAATTTGTTCCAAACTGCGACTTATCCACATTTCCAGTGGCCACTATCAATGTGAACTTTCTGAGGTCGACGCTGAAAATGCAAAGGAGAGCGCCAAATGAGTCCGTGTTAGTTTACTGACAAAAGTTTATGCCAATCAGAAGCAGTATGTGGTCGGAACAAACTTGGATGAAGCAATCATGGTAGGTAGGGACGGCAAACCAGCTCTGATTTGCCATCTCGTCTCCTCCAAGTAGCCAAAATGGGTATTGAAATCACTAGGAACGACCGCAAAGTCCGCTGAAAGCACTTTTTAAAGCAATCAGAAGTCCGGATAGAACAATTCTTTCATCTGAAAGGTACGTTTGAGGGCAGTATATACAACCTTAATTAGCAAACACCGACCTTCCTGCCAACTGTTTTTATCACTGACAGAACCATTCAATCATACTGCACATTAGGCTACTGGTGGGTGGGATATAGTCTAAACACGGTCAGAGCAATCCTGGCGCTAGCATGACCACGAGCATCAGAAGCCAAGAAACTTGACACATGTGGAACACAGAAAGATTCCGAGTGTCTGCGGAAGTGGAATCTTGTATGTATGTTTAGAATAGGAGCAGACGCTTGTTACACTGGTCCATCAGATATCTGCCTATCTTCAAGTTGATCACTTCGCAACGTCACCAACTGGCTTAACTTGTCCTTCCTCCAAAGGTCGTCCACATTACGAGACACCGACTCACTCGCATTTGGCATATAGAACAGTATTTCAAAATCACCATGTTCAAGCAAATTCAGCAATAGAAACAAAAGCGAAAGGATTTTACGAGAGGACATTTTTCGCACCTGTCTGCGTTCCCGTATCAAGGCAAAGCAGTCAGCTTCTACCGTTTATTTACAACGAAACGGCGAAGGAAATTAGAGACATATTAACCAGAAAGCATGGTTTGAAACTGAGTGATTTAGCAATGTCTTTATGCGTGAATGATTTACCGATCGCATGAATTCTATTTAAAGTTTATTCCGCTAGACGTTCGACCCGACGGCCGAAAGTCAACAGGTTTTACACTTTATTGATTTTGTATTTGTTAACGAGAGCAAATCCGCAATGCGCATTCATCTCGATAAAATCCCAGGGAATTTGAACCAAAAGTGCGTCCTAACACCCCTCGCCACCCAAATTTTGCCATCTTCTGCTTGGTTCCAAAGTCTACTGTTTAAACTGTATCAGACGTGCAGATTTTATTTTCTCCCGGCCTGATCCACAAAAATCACACGCTAGCACTAACCGACCCAAACGGACTAGGGTGACAAGATCCTTTTGCGATCGATAGTTAAACAGTCTTTCGGCGAATTTTCCTACAAGCTTTAGTGTAACCGGTTTATCCATCGCAGACAGTCTGACTGAGTGTTATGTTATATTCTGGCTTATTGTTGTACCAACGATCGCTGCTGGGTATAGACCACCGATTGCACTTTGGTCGGTTGTGTTACTAGAAACAATTCTCTCCCTCACTTTCTCTTTTGTCCTATTTGTGCATTTGCGAGCCCGGTCGTAAGTGCTTTTGTGCCATTTATGTATGACGGCATTTTTCGTCAATAGAAAAACCATCTAATGTGTTCCTTTGGTTTTTACATCTGTGGTGGAAAAAGAACTCCAGAGCTTGTATTTAGGCTGTGACAGGTTAAGGTTGAAAATCTATACACTCAAAGGTTTGCATTTGAGTAAATCGATCAACTCACGTGATTTTGTCGCTTGTCTGTCGGGATTGTTCATAGGCTGGAAATTCAAATATCCACGTTGAACGTGAGATTGGAAAGGTAAAAACTCTTCATACTCTACAAGCCTATCGATTCATTTTTTCGTTCCATTTTAATTCGAAGAATCGCCAACATTTCATTGCGTGAGTTAAAAAAGATCCAAGTTCTGTTGTTCGCAAATTTCCTTCGAGTAGCTTCAAGTGGATTAGATGCGCTCAGTTGATGCATCATTTTTGCATCACCAACAGCGATTACTGCCATACGATCGTGCGGAGATTTGTACTGACTACTACCGGTTATGCTTGAAAACCAAAACGTATATCAAGCAAAATGGTTTGCACGAATTTTCGCCCATGTTGCATTTGCAAGGAAAATCAATACTAGCAACTCCACTCTGCTGTACACATAACTGAAGCATTTGGAATGATGGCAGTGTATTTTGTGCACTTGTAGCAGTAATCTGTAAATGCCATAGACTAAGCGGTAAACAAACGCGTATGACGGGAGATAAAAGTGGCGGACGTGGCAAAACCGAGGCGGACTTGTGAACATGCAGACGTAAACGTCAGCATGAGCAATAATTTGATGCGCACAACAGCGAGTCATAGTGCTTGTTTTAAACTAGGCATAACAGGAACATCCAGAGGACGCCAGTCGAATGGTAGACCTGGTAATTCTACAGCCTGAGGCTATTAACCATTGCGGATTTCCGGTTCGTTTCTAATTCTAAGACAATGGCATTCAAATCCATGGAGTTTAGATTGAGTACTTGTTTTAGTTTTTCTTCATATGGGACGAATTCGGTTACCTCACTTTCCAGTAGTTGCCACGGAAGAATATTTTGTCAAAAATATTTCCGTTAACAGTGATGTTAGATTCGTTTACCACATTACTAAACGGGAACTGCGAATCCCAAACCTTCATCTTTTATCTTTTTGCCTCCGTTAATAACGACACACATTGTACACCAATTTTCAGGACGAGGACCGCCGCCAACAGAGGATTCCAAGGTGAGGAAGTAAACCAGCGTTGAGAGAATTCGAACCCCCACCTTCATGTCTGAACGTCACAAATTTGCCCGTTTGACTGCAACTCATGAAAACACTGAACAGATGGAATGCTGTCAGCTTTGACGGTGAAAAGCCCCAAGTGGGCAGAGGCACAAGAAAAGGGTGTTTCAATTCCTTGAAAATTACCACTGAGCACATTGAGAAAACACAAGTTGGCGAACAAGCTCGTTTTCAGTGATTCGTACTCATGCCATTACATCAATATATATATCTTGACAAAATATTTTCACTATAGGAAGGATTGGATTAGTCATTTACAAATATGGGTGGGGAAGGGATTTGTGGTGTTAATTGTTTTGTTGTCTAGGGTTTGTATTGGGACGGGGGGTGAGCCAAGGGAGTTGAAGCGCAACCACAAATTGATTTTGAGAACAAAGTGGTGGATTGTGAAGACGGATTGCGACAGCTTCCGCAGTGCTCAAGAAGCGACACTTTGCCAACCTGGATTGTTGACCTCTGACCTTATACAGGGTCCGGAAAGCTTGCGTCACATTCACGGTGTGGTTAGTCTGTGCTAGATGTGAAACAACTGCGCTATTAAGTGACTGAATTGTTCCAGTGCCTAACCATGCCGGGTGGTGCTCATGGATGCGTTCAGACAAGCGCCTGGTCGTGCGGCCGATGTACATTGTCCCACAGGAACATGTGAATGAATAGATACAAAACGAGGCTGCAGAATCAGGGACTTTGTCTTTCAACCATAATGACACTACGAGGCGAGATTTGAACAGGATACGAAGCTTGGCTGAGTGGAATGTCTTATTGATAGCGCTAGTCAGTCTTCGTCGTGCCATCTCTGCTAGCGTGTCACCTTTGAATGGCAGAGATATGTATACCGGCTTTCTCTCCACCGTCGCCCTCCTAGGAACTTCCTGTTCTGTC